>CAKAOH010021606.1:67869-216027 GCA_916701665.1 Sebastiscus tertius | reverse complement strand
TGTTACTGGTTTTTACCAAGTCCCATCTGCTCCAAACTTCTCAAGCTTGATAATAGTCCTGGCCTGAAGACAGATACGTGCCACGACAGCGTGTTCCCCGACTTGCGTGTTCCCCAGACGTGCCAGCGTGGGCGAGGGCCCGTTCATCGCTGCTTGCAGCTTTAATTATTATTATTATTATTATTATTATTGGAAATCGGTAACAACATAAACAATGACAAAATGTAAAATCATAAAATGGCAAACTCAGACTCCTTACTACAGCCCCCCTCTGTGTAAAGAGCTGGACAGAAATGACAAAAACTAGGTTTAAACTAGGTTATGAATTAGGGATTGTGGCAATATAGTATGGTTAGATGGTCACATCATTTTTTTTTTTTTAAATCTAAACTCCATCATTGAACATTTTTTATCTGTTTAAAATGTACCATAAAGGGAGATTTGTCAAGTATTTAATACTCTTATCAACATATATATATTGGTAACAACACAAAACAATGACAAATATTGTGGGACCCCTTTGAAAATGGCCATACCAGTTTTTACTTGCCAAAATGTAGCACAAGTTTGGAGTGTTATTTAGCCTGGTTGGTACCAATGGATTCCTGAGGTTTTTCTAGTTTCATATGACACCACTCTAGCTTTAAAACTGAGCCCGCTACAACCTAAAAATCGCAAGTTGTGTTAATGCGTTAAAAGAAATTAGTGGCGTTAAAACAAATTTATTTATTAATTATCGCGCCAACTTTGAAAGCCTTACTATATTGGTATTATTATTATTTCCATTTAGTATACTAATTTGAGCTGTGTCAGTAGATTTAATATGAGTGAACATTTTGACAACCATTTCTGTTTTTTCTCACAGCTGCAGCATTAACATGTTTGTTCGATTTTAAGATGTATTTTTACTAATTAAATTCCTTCTCTTTTCCTTTCATGTATTTTCTTTTTAGGACTCACAGCAGCCATCACCTCTCGCGTTGTTGGCAGCCACATGTAGTCGAATTGACACCCCAGGAGAGAACGATTCACCTGCAGACCAACAGCAACAAAACCAGCAGCAACAGCTGGACCTAAGCCAGGGTGTATTCACCTCCAGTGCCAACGGCTGGCAGGTCATCCCTCTTAGCGTTCAAGCAACCTCAGGCACTAACACCGTCACCACCGACTCCTCAGGGGTGATGGCAATAGCAGACATAGGCAAGAGCAGACAGGTGCTGTCACCATCAGCAGCTGTTGTGAGCACTCAGGGACAGCAGCAGCAGCCACAGCAATACGTAGTCACTCAGGCTCCATCGATGCAGGGTCAGCAGGTGCTTACCACCATATCAGGTATGATGCCCAACATTCAGTACCAAGTTATTCCCCAGTTTCAGACAGTAGATGGCCAGACTCTGCAGTTGGCACACACTCAGCTGGATTCTTCTGTACCTGGTGCTGCAGCACAAGGGCAGCAGTTTCAGATAGTGTCCTCTCCTAATGGCCAGCAGATCATAGCTGCAACCAACAGAGCTGGTGCAGCAGGAAACATCATCGCGATGCCCAGTCTCCTTCAGGGAGCCATCCCCATACAAAATATAAGCTTAGGCAATGGCATGTTACAGAACCAGCCCCAGTTCCTAGCAAATATGCCTGGTTTACTAAATGGAAACATCACTTTGTTGCCCGTCAGCGCTGGAACAAGCGGAGGGGGAGATGCAAATGGTGGAGGGGATACAGGGGGAAACCAGCTTATACAGCTACAGCAACAGCAACATCCAGTGTGCAGCGGGGCAGGTTACATGACGAGTGCGTCCACCGTCACCACACAGGCCTCCTCTACTTATGGAATGACCCAAACGCAAAATAGCAACGGCGTGGTGACGGGGACTTTCCAGCAGAACACAGCATCTTCCATGGGTGTCCCAATACAGCCAGACAACAGAGATCGGCAGCAGCCGCAGCAGATCCTTATCCAGCCTCAGCAGGTTATCCAAGGTGGAACACCCCTCCAGACCATCCAGGCTGGTACAGTGACGACCGCTGGGGGTCAGGTGTTTGCGACTCCGACACTCAGCCAGGAAGGGCTTCAGAATCTTCAAATTATGCCAAACACAGGCCCCATCTTCCTGCGCACCGTAGGCCCCAATGGCGAGGTGAGCTGGCAGACCATTCAGATCCAGAGTCCGACAGGACCACAGATCACGCTGGCCCCGATGCAGTCTCTCCCCCAACTTGGCCAGGCTCAGGGTGCTGCTGCAGCCGGAGCAGTATCTGTCAACACAGTGCAGATCCCAGGCATCCAGACCATAAATCTCAACACACTCGGAGGCGCCGGGCTGCAGATGCACCAGCTGCAGACTGTTCCCATCACCATCGCCAGCTCAACAGGTCAGTCAGTAGCCTTTTTTTTTTTTTTTTCTGGGAATAATTGATTCATAGTATTTTGCAAACTTTTGCATTTATATTTTGAAAAGTGATCTATAAGAGCATTGAGTATATTTAAATAAAGAAGAGTCATTAAAAACAGTTTGAAAAAGGACTTGATTTGTGCTAAATTATGCATTCCTCATGCTGGGCTGTATCCTTATTTCTAAATTGAATCGGTTTATATGTTATTTTGGCTGTAATCAAAATAACAGAGACTGAAATTAAGCTTTTGATTGTGTTTACATTTAGTAACTTTAAGCAAGTCTAATACCCAACAACCATTATAGTACACAGTAATTGATCAGTGGTAAACTGACTGGCAGTTGGGCTGAGTAAATATGTCGGGTAGTCTAGAAAATGATGTTTACAAGCTGTATTGACATTTTCCCCCAAACTGAAATGCAAATGATCTCGTACCTCTGGATTTGGTCTCTTTTGTGTGTGAGGTGCACTATACTGGTTTAACCAGTTCAGCTGGTCTTGTGTTTCCCTCAGCCCTTTCCTGTACTGCATGCATTTGTGTTCTTGTTGAATTTTCTCTTTCTCTTTCTCTGCGACACTGCATCTCCTCAGACGACGGTATCATTATAGTATTGTAATTGTGGGTTGGCCACAACTTCTGTCATAGTAGGGGTGTAACTTGACCCCTCCCCTCTTATAGCAACCGTTATCATGTCGAAACCCTTCTTTAGTTCTGTTATTGGCAGCCTCTCACATTATCTTCAAACCTTCGCTAGTCTACATGTGTGATATTCATGAGGAAGCGTTGGGTCTGTTTTTAGTGCATGTAATTTGCTCTGTCATCCTTATTATGAAATCATGTGCTTCCCATCAGCTCGTATGCAGCAGGCTTTGCTTAGACTCCGGCAGTGTTAAATGGTGGATTTTACTACACATCCGTGTCTGAGCTGACATTACAAACATTTACTTTACTATAGTAGTGAAAGCCTGGAGGGCTCAGACTATCTGGCTTTCTCTGGTTATCTGGTTTGACTGTTTATTCTCAAGCTACTTATGTTTTTTTTTAATCTTATATCCACATAGTATATGTCTCACTGGTACTTACACTGCTAGACAACCTTTTCTGAACACCCTGGGTTTAGTATTGTTTGATTCTTCAGCAATGTTGAATAAAGCTATTTTAAATGCCCTTAAATAAGTGAATATACAAAATTCAGGACTCTATATATATGTCATTGGAAATGACTTGCAGTAGATCTTATCAGAAATGACCTAGATCTCTTAGTTGCAGCCAGAAGGTAACATACAGTTGACGCCAGAACACATTTTTAACATACATAGATGTAACTGGTTTACTCTTATGGTGCACCTGCCATTTAAAAAAAAAAAAGAAAACAACAACCAGTAATTAAGGGACCCTATAGCATCTGAGTTTTTGACATTTGAATAGATTCTTAAATACAAGCAAGCTGTAATGTCTCCGAGGAATGGAATGGGTTTTCTTACAGGAAAGATTGCAGAAACACTTTATGTATTATGAAGTTTGTTCTAAACTTGATTGATGATCAAACCATTGTTATAAATGATCTCACATGAGTATTTTCTATTCCATCACTACAGGAGAAGGGGCGTTGCAGACAGGCGGAGATAGTTTGGAGGATAGCACAGCTATGGATGATGAGGATATAAGCACACCAAATCAAGGACGACGTAACCGCAGGGAAGCCTGCACCTGCCCCTTCTGCAAGGACGGAGAAGGACGGTATGTCTTTGAACCACTTTGATAGGGACACCTGTACAGTCTATTGCAATTCAATAGTCTACTCTTATAATGCTTAATAAAGTTTTGTTACTTTAGAATGAGACGTTTATATCTACATAGGGAACCGGTTCCCATCCAAACACTGTTAACTTTTCCTGCTTGGGCCGGAGTCGATACAGTTACTCGCTGTTGCCGTCGCCGCCGCCCTCTCTCTCGTTTGCTTCACCACTCACTTCCCACTTCTGTTCCAAATGACCTACGCTACTCTTACAACAACTGGCTCTAGAGAGGGCCATTCGCGTTTTTGCGTCGACCACCAAACATAAATATAACAACCATAATTGAATATATACATTTCCGACAATGTCACCAAAAACATTATGAGCTTTGTAAAGGTGGATGTTCTGACACCTAAAGTGGTCACTGATGTGTTTATTTAGAAGATGATTTCATATGGCATCTTAATGTCTTCTTTTATTCTATTCTGATGATACTGTTATTTGTAACTCATTGTTAGTTGTCAGTGTGTAAGATAAAGCATAAGTTTTGCCTTGTGATTAAAGAGCTTTGTGATTTAATGTTAGCACTTAAAGGAAACTAGTTTATCAGAACCGTTGTCCAGAGCTACAAAAATGAAACCCAAGGTGTAATCAACCACAGTTTTTCTAAAGAGTATCTCAGAGAAACACATTTCTATTTCAGCTGATTGTATGTAACCCTTTACATCTGATTTCTGTTTTTCACATCAAGCAGGGACCCAACTAAAAAGAAGCAGCACATTTGTCACATCTCTGGCTGCGGGAAGGTTTACGGCAAGACATCCCACCTGAGGGCCCACCTGCGTTGGCACACAGGAGAGCGACCCTTCGTCTGCGGCTGGTCTTTCTGTGGCAAACGATTCACCCGTTCAGATGAGCTTCAGCGCCATAAGAGGACGCACACAGGTGAGGATTTAGTTTAGTTTATTTGACTATATGAGAAAAACATTGAATCTCTCACAACTGCAAAACGTCAAAGATGACAATAAAGTCCAAAGACTTGCTTTTTTTGATGTAAAATAGTAAAGGACAAGCCTACGTGCATACCTCAACATGTTTTTCTTGGCAACATAGCTTTCCACGGAATCTATTTGTTGCAACAGGTTTAAAAAATGAATTGGCAACTAACTTGATAATCAGTGTTTAGTTTGATGCTTATTTTTGTCTTCAGTTAAATTAAAATAAATATCTTCAGGTGCAAATTAGAGATAGACTGATTTTTAAAGTCTGATATAATAACGATAGTTTGAAGCAAGAAAAAGCTGATAGCCAATTAATCGACCGATACCCCACCTCTGCGAAAAAAAACTGACATTGACCCTGTCAGAAAATTAACAATCTTTTACTTTAATACAAACTATATAACTAACTGACGTCAAACTCAAAGTAATAAATGAATACATCTGAAACTGAAGATCAAACTAATCATAATTATTTTTTTTGAAAGAGAAAGTGAAAGTTTTTTTTTTAGTCCGCGTCAGTTGATTTTTATGACGTTCTTTGTCAGCTACTTTTGCATATGCCATTATTGCTAAACCCGTTTTTGTCACTCTGAATTTCATCATTAGTAAGAGAACATCTTGAAGTGGGATTTCATGGATTACATTGCTGGAATATGTTCTATTTATTTACAATGGGCGATGCATCATTCTGTGGTTTATGACGGGCCAGGATTACTTCTGTAGCGCGTCCCGTTACGTTGTTAATGCTCCTTTTACAAACCATTAATGTTCATGCATATTACGGAGGTAAGGAGGATCCTAAAGTGTGCAATTTAATTTAATGAGTGCACGGTTACGTGGCTGGATTATTTGGAATAGAGAACGCCAAAATGGTAAATCGGTTAAAGTAACAGTTTTCCCTCCTTTTTCTTTTCCTCCCGGTCTGCTTATCTCGTATTGTGGACAAAGAGCTGATAGTGTGGCATTATATATTCGAGAGTTAACTTTTGTGGGGAGGAATAAATCTAAAACAGGTCAAATATGACATGAATACCACTTGTCTGCTTTCTGTAAAACCAGCTGTTTCCGGGATCGCAAAGGTTTAGCTCACATTTTCTAACCCTCACCAGAATAATACATTGAATGCTATCTAAATAATAAATACCTAAAACGTAATTTAAAGTCTGTCATGCTCGTGCATATATGGCTGGAGCGCACCGAGTGCCAGCTATATAGTTTGTAAAACGTCCTATTGGACCTCTAGTTTGAATACGTCAGTTTGGGGCTTCGGGAAATTGCTATTTTCTGACATTTTATGGGCCAAATGATTAATCAAGATACTAATCGACAGATTAATTGATAATGAAAATATTCACAAGTTGCTGCTTTAGCATTACTTTTTCTCTTGAATCTTACATGTCTTCATCTTCATATCTTTATTTTCACCTGAAATATTAAAAAAAAAATGTATTCTACACTGTGGTTTTAATTGTCCCTCCTTTTCAGGTGAAAAGCGGTTTGTTTGCCCAGAGTGTCCCAAACGCTTCATGCGCAGCGACCACCTCTCCAAGCACATCAAAACCCACTTGAACAAGAAATTAGTCACCACCCCCGGCGGCACCCCGGTCTCGACAGACGCCGCTTCCCCTACGGCAGGAACAAAAGTCGTCACAGGAGCAGTGTCAGGCAGTGACCAGCACACCATCGTCACCATGGAAACCTTATCTGCAGAGAGCATAGCTCGATTAGCCAGCAGCGGGATCAACATGATGCAGGTGGACCTTCACCAAATTAACGGCAACAGCTTCTAAGGACGGTGGAGGAGCAGGAAGACAAGGGCTTTTGGTGGATGTTGCATTCGGACATTTGGGGTTAAAAAGGGCATGTCTGACTGCAGGACACAGAACCTCTCAAAGGCTTCACACGGGGAGAGGGCGGTCACAGATGCAACACAACAGACACTATCGAATTTGAGAACTGAAGCAGGAATATGGATCTCCATCTTTGGAGGCATTTAAGGGTCGGGAGTTGGATGAAATGTTAGACTAGAGAAATCATGGAATCTTATTTCCCCCGAATGGAAATGGCACTACACTAACATCTGTCCCACACAAAGACTCAATCTTACTTGATGGTGGGATTTCAATCACACACACACATAGACCGCCACTCTTAGTGATGAATTGGTATCTAGTAATATCCTCTCTACAAGCTTCTTTAGTAAAGAGATGACACTACTAAGTCAAACTCTCACCCTTGTTCCCAAGGCTGATTGCTCCTTGTCCCTGTTCACCTCAGGTGTGTCCTGCCCTCTCAGACCGGGCTGCTGTATCAGGCTAACAGGCCCCCTAATGCTAAATCCCCCCCTCCCTAAAACTGAAAATGTAACAATCTTGAGCAGCAAATATTTTGTATTGTTTCTCACATATCTGCGGTTGCAGTTTTTGTGAGAACTGGACGTGTTCACAGACTAACAATCCCAGCATCATAGGAATAATATGAAAAGCGTTTTAGGGATTAGAGGAGGGCTGAAGTAGAGAAGGTCACGACCAGGTCAGAGCCAGAAGCACTAATCAGTGTGAGGACGTAGGTGTGTTAAGGGCACTGAAATCCTGAGAATAACTATTTAACCTCTTATGTAGGTACACACATTCAAGCCATCATGCTTTGATATGTTTATCATAGCAAAAAACATTTTGATTTTTTTATGTATATATATATTTTTGGTAATGTAAAAGGCTACAGAAATTCTTAGCTTAGGCAGGAATCATCTTACATGATCGCAAGAGATTGCCTTTTCAGTTGTGTGAACTCATGCACAATCAAATCTTAATCTTATGTTATTACTTTTATATATATATATATATATATATGTAGATTAAATGTTTAAATTTAAGAGCCTTTCTGTCATAGAATAATGTATTCTATACAGTCCAGATCTTCCCAGTACTTTTTTTTTCTCCTGTGGTATACTTATCTTTGCCTTGCAGTCACGTTGTTTCTTTTGGTGGAAAACTCTTTCTTTTTTTTTTTAGTCATATCTGGTCAGAGTGAAATATTTTGTAATAATGTCCAGACAGCATAAATATGTAAGCTCAAAACCAAAGGTTCATACTCATTTTATAAGCAAAACTAGGAAATCTCTCTCTGGTCCGTGAACTTTCTATTAATTTTTACTTGTCTAATGCATATGTTAAAGTTCTAACTGGAAAAGATCCAGCTTGAGGCAAGCGTCGGATACACATCCCTTTGTTGTCCAATTAAATAAGTTGCAAGATGTATTAAGGGTCAAAGTTGTTTTTTTTCTGAAAAGGTGTTTCTCACCTCCTGTTTAAATTTTCTTTGCTTAAGAATTCTGCTTTACTTGACAAAGATAATTGTAAATTGTATAATGTCAGAAAATGTATGTTTAAAATCTCTCCTTTGAAACTGTATAGACTAAGTTCATCGGACAACAAGTGATCTTATTTTTTTGCCCCGTTTTAAATAAGGGATTTTATATTGTGTGTATACAACTACTGCAAATGCCAACAGCTGGATTAAAATTATGAATACACTTTGTCTCTTTTCTTTGCAAATTTGGGTCTCAATCTAACAAACACAACAAGCAGCTGATTTGAGAAATACTTTATTGGTTTAAAATCACAGGTTGTGTATGTTTTACTAGGATTAAAAGACTTGAATAAGGAGAACATAAAAACGGTTTGAACAATTGCTCCACCTAGTGTTGATATCAGATCTCTGCATCGGTGTCCTCACTCTTCAGTTTGCTGCGGAGGCTGTAAGGAGAGAAACAAGACATTGTACATGTTTTGTCAGTTCCAAAACTTAGTGTTATTAAGTTTGATTAACAGCATAATAACCAGGCGTTTGATTAGCAGATTTAAGCCCTGGATTGAACAACATGTGTTGCCCGTCTTTCTGCAAGCACCCACCCTGGACCACTTTGTTGGACCTGGAGGGGCTCCACGTAAATACACATACAGGTATTTTCTTTAGTAAAAACAGGGATTATGTAACTATTAGGGCTGTCAATTGATTAAAATATTTAATCACAATTAATTGCACATTTTTTAATCTGTTCAAAATGTACCTTAAAGAGAAATTTGTCAAGTATTTAATACATGGGAGTGGACAAATATGCTGCTTTATGCAAATGTATGAATATATTTCTCTATTTATATAATTAACACAAAACAATGACGTATATTGTCCAGAAACCCTCACAGGTAGACTGCATTTAGCATAAAAAATATGATCAAATCATAACATGGTAAACTGCAGCCCAACAGGCAACAACAGCTGTCAGTGTGTCAGTGTGCTGACTTGACTATGACTTGCCCCCAAACTGCATGTGATTATCAGAAAGTGGGCATGTCTGTAAAGGGGAGACTCGTGGGTACCCATAGAACCTATTTACATTCACATATCTTGCGGTCAGAGGTCAAGGATCCCATTGAAAATGACAGTTTGTCAGATTCTTTCACAACAATGACCGGCTCGCTGTACATTATCCCGCTTATCATACGGCTACTTACTGAAGAAATCAATATTTTGACACAAAAACAGTCCGCCATAGTCCGACATCTGAACTGCGTCCATAGCAACGGTCCGTTATACAGAAATTAAAGACCGCAGAACGCTGTGATTGACCAATCAGAATCGTGTATTCAACACAGCTGTGTAATAAAACCTATTAATGCATTAAATAAATTAGAGGCGTTAAAACAAATTTGCGTTAACTTTGACAGCCCTAAAATATACACATGGGTATTTTCCATTGAATTTTCCACCTGAATTTATCAAATTAAATCCAGTGGTGTAGTTCCCCACCTGCTGAGGTAGGAGTGGACGTCCGAGAAGCCGTGATACTGAGCCAGGGGGAACAGGATGCCGGTCGGGCAGCGGCCCTCACGCTGGCGGCAGAAGCTGCAGTTGCAAATTCCACGACAGGGAGGGCACTTCCACTCCTGAGGAGATAACCAAATGGTTAAACACTGAAATTACCAGAATCAAATTTTAAAAAAACAACAACATTTAACTTTACAGTACAAGTGCTACAAGATTTATGTCTGCAGGGTTGCTTACTGAAAGGTGCAAATGATGAACAGCACAGAGAGACAAAGGCAATTCACATTTAGTTTCACTTTTAGTACACACTGCAGCTGCCACTACACAGTACGTACTGTCGCATGCAGTATGCATACAATTGGGACATACTACTTCATCATAACATTGCGCATTGAGCTTTTACCCTCTTGCTCATATATCCACTGTGCAGAGGACTGTGGGTAAGAATAGCCAGAAAAGCATGCTTGCTTGCTTGCATACTGCAAAATGCAACTGGATGCAGCAGGACATCCTGGTATTTTTGGCATATGGCATTTGACATACTATGTATTTAGAGATACTAAATCTTTTTCTGGCATACTAAATAGTATATTGAAACACACCAACTGTCCGAATGCGAGAATAAAATAATCAAAAGCAGTTTCACATTGCGCCCTAGTAATCAAAGTGTGAGCACAGTTTAGACTTTGTTAATCCCAAGGGGAAATTGTACCATTTCAGCAGTTTAGCAAAAAAAGACAAATAATTACGTGCGAAAGTTTAGCCATGTTGCACATGCAACCAATGAATGATGGAAAAAGCAAGCATGAAAAAGTTATGCTTGTACTTTTTTCAGGCCTGAGTGTGAATATACAGAATTGTGACACATAAGATCCAACCTTCAAGGTGTACTGCAGACTTGGACTTGATTTTAACTGATCAATAATGTTCACACACGTCTTTTAAAGTCAGGCAAAAATGAACTGATAACAGACATTTTTAAACAGCATACGTATTAAACCCTCCCCTTAAATCTCTCTGTATACCTTTGTTATATAAAATCTGTCCCCCATGCACCCCAAGCACATGCCGACAGTAAATAAATACTGAAACAATGTGTGCAAAATTAATCTTTTGTGTGTGTACACAAGGGGTAGAGCGTGTGTTGGTGTGTCAGCAGTCTGACCGGATCAAGCAGCGCCTTCTTGACATCCTCTCCGTATCTGTTCCTCAGACACGGCCCACAGAACTGACCCAGAATCCCACGACAGTCCTCGCTGCGGCAGCACGTCTTAGTGTCAACAGTTTTCTGACGGCACTGATGACATGTGGAGCCCTGAACACACAAAAAGAAACCTCAACAACAGATGATGGACACAGGTACACTGACATTTCATAACATTTCCTGCGTATTCTGTTATACAGAGGTTGATTTTTAGGCTTCAGTAATGGAGAGATTGCCACCTGATGGCTTTATCAGTATTTCCTCAAATATCAGGACTCTGAAACAAAGCTGCCACAGTGATTTTGATAGCGATCCCTGATTTGGCTACAAACTAACCTGATATTGGCACAAATGTTTCAATACATTCCCAGATAGCTCACTGAAAAAAACAACTGCAGATAGATAGAGTCCAGCTGCAAACTCACGGTGACTCTGTCGTAGACTTTATCAGTCATGTTGTCTGCAACCAGCTGAATCTCGTCCTCTGTGATGTCCTCCACAGGACGGATATAATGAGGCTTGCACTGATTAGGCCGTGGGGCGCCACGGCGCTGCGGGGCTCGCCGTACCTGGACCACAAAGATGATGATAATGATGATTGATTTAGCTTGAAGTTTTACACAGAAATTGACAAGATACAGATGACGTTAGCTGAACACAGACCTACACAAAGAGGAATACGTGGTCACCTTTAACCGTTATACAGTACATATTACAAAGGCAAAAAGGAGGAGAAAATAGAGGATACAACACACTGAAGCAAATATAAAGACTCACTCTCATTACTCATCCCAATCAGTTTTTGTAAATGCTAGTATAGTGTTGCTCAGGGACAATACAACAGCCAGATAGTAGTTTCACACACACCCACAATCCTACTGCATGTTATACAGTGCTATGAAAATTGTTTTTAACTGGTCGTTGATGAATGACAAAGCTGACCTCCAGCAGCTCATCCTCCAAGCTGAGCTCCAGTTCTTCCTCCTTGGGGGTTGATGGATTCTCACCTCCCGCCATAGAGCGGGTTTGTCTGCGAGACGCCCTCTCTGGGTTCTTCCTGGACTCTCCTCCGGCCGCACCAGAGCGTGGTGGACGCTGCAGACGATAACAATCACCTCAGTACATACACAGGTCTATATAGAAATACTATTATTCAGAGCTCTAGTGAATTCTGAAAGGAAAGAGGAGGATGGTAGCCACCTTGTTTGCGGAATATGCCGTTTCACCTTTTGTTAAGTCTCTCGACATTTTAGCAAAATATGTGGAGCTACATTTCTGTCCACCATCCCTCATTTTAAATATTGATAAATGCAAAAGCTCACTGGTGTATGAGAGACTTTTTTTTCTATCATTACAGCATTTGCCATAGCCGCCCCCTCCCTCTGGAACTCACTCCCCAAACACGTCAGAGACTGCACCAACCTGTCCACATTTAAATCACAAATCAAAACTCACCTTTTTAGAACTGCTTTTAATGGGTAATTAATATTGTGTGTGTTATATTTTTATGATGTCCTTGTTTTATGATTATTTTATCTGTGTAAAGTGTCTTTGAGTCTCCAGAAAAGCGCTATATAAATAAAATTTATTATTATTATTATTTTCTACTCACAGAACTTTTGTCTTTTGTCTTTGGTTTGCCTGCTTGTTTTTTCAGAAGCCCTGCACCTCCTGGCATCTTCTGCAGGTCTGCCATCAGCTGTGCCAACTGTTAGAAAACAGGGAGGATCAAAAGGATTAGAGACAATATCACAATTTCCTGTATGCTATTTTTTCATTTTGTCAAGTCAAATCAAAAGTCATTGATGTTCAAGTCAAAGTCATGTGTCCTGCACCAACAGCTCTGACTTGTATTGTCTATTTCTACTGTATGCAAAAAGGAGTATAAATGAAAGAGATCTAAAATAATATATCTTTCTTTGGGGTGACATGCAATGGATATACAGTGAGTGTGAGCTTTAATTCTGTGGGGAACCCTAGGTATTCTTAGGCACTAGTTTGGGAACCACATCTTTAATTCATTGTTGCATCAGTCTGTCAGTTTCCAAACAGTACAACACTGTATACAGTTGTGTGTGTTTCTGGTTTACCATCGCTTTGTTGGCCTTGATGTTCTGTTCTCTCTTGGAAAGGAAAGAAGCGGAGACATCCTCTGCTGAATCAGATCCTTGCTCTTTACAAGGAGATGACACTGCTGTCTCTTCATCTTCAAATTTAACATGTTTCTTCTTCTTTGCCTGACTGGTCTTTCCTGCCCACTTCAGCCCTCTCTTTTTTGTCCTCTTTTCTCCCTCCTCCTCCTTCTTCTCCTCCTCATCATCAGTGGACTGTTGGGTAGAGGGAGTGGAGCGGAGAGCCACCCTCAGCCTGAAGGCTTTGGCACCAGAGGATGGTTTAGATGGGGCTGTCTGCTTCTTGGGGGAAAGGTCAGGCTGTACTTCATCTTCATCTTCCAAATTTGAATTCTGTGGAGCAGAAATAGATGATTTATCATTTGGCTAGCTCTGACGACTGTAATGTGAGGGTTCAATGTGTGGTGGCGGATCACTCTTTAGGAGAATAATCATGCAGGATGGAGATGGATAACTTTTTAAGCAGACACTTTACTGTTCTTCTCACTTCATCAGTTTCACAACAACAACAAAAGAAACAACAACAACACTTTCCTAACTCACCTGACGTAGAACTAACCAATCAGAGGCCAGAAGGACCTGGACTAAGGTAAATATCAGGAATATACTTAGAGGCAGATTCAAGATATTATTATAACTATTTCAAAGATGCTGCAGTAAATATTTGAACATGTACATATGTAAATAATAATCTTGTAAACATAAATATGAAAATAATAATCTTGTAAATATAAATATGTAAATAATAATCTTATAAATATAAATATATAAATAATAATCTTGTTAAACATAAATATGTAAATAATAATCTTGTAAACATAAATATGTAAATAATCTTATGAATATAAATATGTAAATGATAATCTTGTTAAACATAAATATATAAATAATAGTCTTGTAAATATAACTATGTAAATAATAATCTTGTAAATCTAAATATGTAAATAATAATCTTGTTAAACATAAATATATAAATAATAGTCTTGTAAATATAAATATGCAAATAATAATCTTGTAAACATAAATATGTAAATAATAGTCTTGTAAATATAAATATGTAAATGATAATCTTGTAAATATAAATATGTAAATAATAATCTTGTTAAACATAAATATGTAAATAATTATCTTGTAAACATAAATATGTAAATGATAATGTTGTAAATAGAAATATGTAAATAATAATCTTGTAAACATAAATATGTAAATAATTATCTTGTAAACATAAATATGTAAATGATAATCTTGTAAACATAAATATGTAAATAATAATCCTGTAAACAAATATGTAAATAATTAAACTGTGTAAACATTGTAAATATATTTTCAGTAACTTAACTCAAATATATGAATTAACTTCTAAACCTTACACATCTTAGTTTTCACAGTAAAATGAATCCGTTTTTATCTAAACTTATTGTTATAGCAGAAAATGAAAAGCATAGTGTGCCAGCTGATAAATCCCTACATTGTACTGTTCCTGATCTGACAGCTTTATATCACTAAAGAACCAAAACAAAGTGCCTTTAACCAGTTATAAAGCTGGGGACTTGGTTTATGTTTACTTTGATGCAGGATCTGGCAACATGAAGACCTTCATTTAAACTAAATGACTCACCTTATCGCAGTGATTGCTGATTTCACTGCCAGAAAAGCCAGAAAATGTTCTTTCATGTTCAGAGTCTTCTGTAAAAACATCTGCTAAAGGTAGCTTTGTAGTGATGTTGTTCATCCCTAAAACCCCTGCCTGAAGAGAGATACAGCAACCTTGGCTTAACAATATTAAAGTATAGTATGTATTTAGCCTGCTAATTAAGTAATATTTGGTTACTTTACCATGTTATTCTTGATGACCTGGCTTCTGAAGTGTAGCTAGGCCCGCCCGCCCGGACAGAACTGTACCTGTCCAATTAATCTGATTGAACATTAGGTGTGCTCGCTTTGTAGCTCAGGGCAACACAGATGTAACAGAATTAGCCGCTCGGACCACGTCGCTTATAAACTCCGCCCTTAAGGGGTAAGCTGAATGACAAAACATGCAGCCTTTCAAACAACAAGCATACCGGAAGTGCTAAAGTTATCTGCTAACGTAAACTTTATTTAAATTAGCTTAGTTATTGTCGATGGTTGTCAACATTAAATACATTAAAAGTGTATCCAAGACGGTCAAAATAAATACTATGTAGAAATTATAATTTTTTAAAGTTAGAACTAAGACAAAAATGAGATTGTATGAACCTGCAGTCTGGTTAAACGCTAACATGCTCACAATGAGATGCTAAATGATTAGTAAGTAATGTTATAATGTTTACCATCTTAGTTTAGCATGTTAGCATACTAACTAAACACTAAGTAGCTTAAAGAGCAACTTACATGTCACATTTTTTTACTCATTTTAAAATCTTCCTGGAAATGGTCATTTGGGAACTTAAAGGGACTGTTTGTAAGAATCAGAAATTGCTTGTTAACAGCGACACCTTGTGGCCGTTAAGTCAATGAAAGTCAGCGTCGGTCTCGCGCTTGTGCTCTACATAGACATGAACGAGCATCGCCCAACACAGTGAGGTGACACACGTCAGCTCAAACCACAATATCACTCTATATTTCAGCTGCTTGGCAGTAATGTTAGCTGATCAGACGAAGGTCTCTCCATGAATCAATGCTGATCCTGGTGTTGGCTTTTCCCGCCTCAGCCTCCCAACCGCGGTTGGCGGGAGACACCGGCACCCGGTCGGAGACGATAACGTAACTCGCTGCGGAGCCCCGTCACTTCACAAGACACGGGAAACCTCTGTTGGTCTGGAGGAGCTGCAGCAGTTATTTCTGCACAAACGTCCACTGTATATTCACTAGATATTCTCCGAGCTACGAAGTCTTCTGCAGTGTGTAGTGTGCGCGCATGCACGTGAGAGTGGAGCGAAAGAGTGAGAACGAGCACGGTGTGTGAGTGAAGGCAGGCAAGCAGAGGAGCGGAGTATAGCAGAGACTCCGGCCCTGGAGACCAAAGCCAGGGTCTCACCCGTGTCCTCCGACCGCGGCCAAAACTGTTTTGCAAGATGGGCTTCACTAGATAGAACCAAGAGGTTTTGGTGCTTCTGTGTAGTTTGTGTTGGAGTCTGAGTCTGAACAGCGTAGCCACACGTGAGTGTGCATATGCGAGCGCGCATGGGACACCGACCTGGGTGATTTATACGTGTAAGAAGTTACAAACAGTCTCTTTAATGCAGGATTCAATATGTTTTCCAAGACACGGGCAGAAATTCAGAGGAGAAGGTACCAAGGCATTTTCACCAATGCTCTTAAACGTTGTCTCTGTAGTGTGTAGCCTGTAATTTCTACATCATTTTTCAAAGTACTGTACATATAAAATATTGACCTAATGATGACCTGACCATACTTTTGATAAGGTAATGTGAATTTCTGTCTTGCTATCTCATAATTTTGACTCTCACGTTTCATTATCTCATAATTTTGATTGACTATTGCTATTATTTTCTGTCTAATCTTTTTCCACTTGTGCAATTTTATTAATAGTCTCTTTATTGTCAATACTGTATATACTACTCCTATTTTTATATTTCCTTCTATTTAAATGGTTCATATTTTGTTACACTTTGTTTAGCTCTTTTTTACTGTGTTAGCTGATGCATCTTGTTTTTTGCACTATCCCCTTTGCTGCTGTACACTGCACATTTCCCCACTGTGGGACTAATAAAGGAATATCTTATCTTATCTTATCTTATCTTATCTTATCTTTTAGCTATTCTCTTGTTTTGCCTTAATAACAGGGCACCTATGTATTTCTCAGGGATCATAATAAAATGAGGTAAAAAAACAACAACAACAACAATGACAAAACAATCACTGGATGATGTTACTGAGTTAAAGTGCCTGTTTCTGTGGCCCCAGTGAATTTGTATAAAACATCTTTTCTTCTTTGAGTTTAGCTGTGGCCCTAAAGAGTCAGATGTACAACACCCCACATGAGAGCAGATGTTATTCCTGAACAGTGGGAGATGATTGTGTTGATAAATGTCCTGTATTCCCACAGCTCATTGTGTGGCAGGCAGCATATGTTGTACCCGCAGGTGTGTGGCAGTGGGAGTGATGCTGGGAAACGTGGGAAACTCCTCTCACATTCCCAGGACTGATAAATACTCACTCCCTGCTTGGCCAGTCACTCAGAGTGACCATGATCCTGCAACAGTGGTGGATGTTTTTGGCTATGGGTGAGTGATCTTGCAATCGAAATACTCCCTCCTCTTTAAGCTGCACGTATCTGTGTTTCTCTCTGTCTTTTGGTTTGTTTTCCATGGGAATTTTTGATGTGCGTGCTCCTAACCTTAATAATACAATAATCATCCTACAAAACCCTATTAGACGATGAACATTTTGAATTTAAGAAACTAAATGTTTAAGTATTTGGCACTGTGTCAAGGGAGCTCCATTTGACACAGTGCCAACCCTCTGTGGGAAGTTGTATGTCTACCTCCTTTGAGTCTTGTTTTTGTCTATAATTAATGCTACATGGGTCAATAAAAGCGTATGCCTTTTAACTACAGTGCTGATAAAACGTTCCTAGAAAGAGTGTTTCTTTAGTGGATCATATCACCTGCATCAACAAGCATCAGGCAGATGATTTGAACAGTAATTCACTGAAATTATTCAGAGTTAGGAAAAAATTGTGTGCAGAGGTGTCATAATACTATATCTAGAGCCAGGAAAACCTTAGATTAAGCTCAAGTTGAAAGGGTATTCAGCAAGTCTATTATTTGTTAATACATACAATAAATATAATGATATTCTAAGCAATACTGTCTCCAATAAATCTTCTTGTCTCAATAGAATTATCACCGAAGAGGATTAGATACTCTAAGACTTAATGATAAAGCTGTATTTAGTAGTTAAATATTTGCTTTAAACAGGCATTTACATAATATTGTTTAGCCAGAAAGACAAACTGTGAGTGCAACAGTAGACAATACACTTATGATTCTTAATTTTTGAGCATTATAGTTTGCAAGAGTCACCATAAAGCACAGATCACTATTCCTACTGTTGATAACCAGAGAGAAAGGGTCATTTTTGCCCAATTCAACCACATCTACAGCAGCTGTTTGTCTTTCTTCCTCCCCCCAGAATGCATCTTTATATGCATCTCCGGCCAGTCTTTTCTTCAGAGGAGACGGTGTGCTTTCCAAGTGACTCCTCAGAACAACAAATACACAACTGCTGGCAATGTGAGCGGGTCGGTGCAGATCTGTGAGAACACCCAATGCTGCGTGGGATATTTTCTTATCATCGATGGCCAGCCAGAGGTTGACGTTCTCGGTAAGAAATCGTGGTAAAACGTAAGACATCTGGTCTAGTCTGCATGGTCTAGCTCAGTGGTTCACAACCTTTTCCCTTAAAGGCCCCCCTTTCTATCATTGAGAAAAACTGACGACCCCTGACATATTTTATGGATATTTCATATTATATTCAATGTATAACAATAAGAGTACAGAGCAACTGATAAACTGTACAATTAACCTAAATAGTGAACGCAATAACTGCAAGAAGTTTGTGTAAAACGAGCGATTTGGATGAATTTTGAGCAGATTATTTAATGGGAAAATTGCATCAGATATGAGTTTTACTGTTATTTTTAGGAACTTTTAATACAGTTCTCTGTCAGTATTATGTGTTTTTTTTATTAATAATCATATATACTAATAGGCTTCTTATTTGACAAATTCTGTATTTCTTTCTCCCTTTTGGTTATTTTAACTGCATACTTTTCTCATTTTTTTAAATTTATATCTTAAATAATAATCAAAATTTTAAAAATAACTATTTAATTGAGTTTTCTTCACAGAAATGAATGAAATGCTGAGATATAGTGGTACTGTATATCTTTTTTAAAAAGTTGTCTTAGACCCATTCAAATCAAGAAGGCCTCACAACGCTTTGGTGACCCCTAGTGGGGGTCGGGACCCCCAGGTTGGGAACCAGTGGCCTAGATTCTGTTCTTGTACCAATATAAGAGTCATACACATTTTTACACATCAAATTTTATCAACTGATTTAAAATCTAATCAGATTTAAGGCTCAAACCCAAACAGCATCATGAAACCTCAGACAGATATTGGCTGGTTGACAGATGTAATATATTAGTCTGCAGGCTTAGTATGGATCTCGTGTTTTTTTTAATTGTCTATTTTGTTACTGATTGTTCTGTTGCAGCTTGTGATATGGCTGAAAAGTCTTGCCCGGATGCAACCTGCAAGGCACAAACACGCTTCAACGGGCGCCTC
The DNA here is from genome assembly GCA_916701665.1 of Sebastiscus tertius. Classification (NCBI taxonomy): domain Eukaryota; kingdom Metazoa; phylum Chordata; class Actinopteri; order Perciformes; family Sebastidae; genus Sebastiscus; species Sebastiscus tertius. The sequence continues at coordinate 196,433 of CAKAOH010021606.1, read as the reverse complement.
GTTTTGTGCGTGTGCAACACAGACCTCTGCAATAGCAACATCACTTGGACCCCAGAGTTGGAAGAGCCTCGACCCACCTACTCTTATTTTGTAGGTATGATAATAACTAACTAATCGTTGAATACCACTTGCAACCAACATAGTGATAAGTATAATATCCTGACATTATACCAGCGTATGGTATTTTTGTTTTCATCACAGAAAATGTTATTATTGTTTCAAAAGACATCTATTTATGACACCCCTGCACCTCCTTCCACATCTCCTCTAGCTAAACAACCTTCTACCACTCCCCTTTAATTTGTAATGTGACATTTGGAAGATCCCTTAGCCTTTCTTCAGATAATATCATATAACATACTATATTCACTTAAAGGGACTGTCTGTAACTTCTACAAGTATCAATCAATCCGGGTTGGCGTCCCATGCACGCTTGCGTGTTGCTACGCTGTTCAGACTCAGACTCCAATACAAACTACACGGAAGCACCAAAAACGCAAAGTTATATCTAGTGAAGCCCGTCTTGCAAAACAGTGTTGGCCGCGGTCGCAGGACGTGGGGTAGACTGTAGCTTTCTTACTCTCTTGCTTAACCTCTACACGTGCATGCGTGCACACTCCACACTGCAGAAGAGTTAGTTTAGCTCTGAGAATATCTAGTGAATGCACAGTGTACGTTTGTGCAGAAATAAATGCTGCAACTCCTCCAAACCAACAGAGGTTTCCCGTGTCTTGTGAAGTGACGGTGCTCCGCAGCGAGAAACGTTATCGTCTCCGACCAAAACTCTGGTGTCTCCCCTGTTCCCTCCAGCCAGGGTCGGGAGGCTGAGGCAGGAAAAGCCAACACTAGGATCAGCAATGATTCATGGAGAGACCTTCGTCTGGTCAGCTAACATTACTGCCAAGCAGGTGAAATATAGAGTGATATTGTGGTTTTAGCTGACGTGTGTCGCCTCACTGTTTTGACGGATGCTCGGTCACATTCAGCTAGCGTGTGCACACGGGCGAGCGCGAGCAACAGGACGCTGACTTCGGTTGACTTAACGGCCACAGGTGTCGCTGTTACAACCAATTTCTGATTCTTACAAACAGTCCCTTTAATAACAAACTGTTAAAGTAATAAATACACTTGATTGACTCAAAAGGGGTGTTATAACATTAACATACTGTACACTTTTCTTTTTCAGTTTTCTTTTTGGAAAAAATCATGAAAGCTGCCGTAATAATTCTGATTTTGCTAGTCCTGTGCTTCCTGCTGATCGCTGCAGCCAAATGGAGAGGCCAACTTACAAAGAAAAGTAAGATCATTTTTTGTTTTCAACATCAAGATAGAAATGCAAAAACATGTTGTTGTTCCCAATAATGTATTATTATTATTACTAAACACAGTAGCAGAAAGTGAGAGTTAAACTAGAATAAATCAAATTCCCTTTATGGTGAGATAACTGTTGATGTTTGCAGGTGTTGACTAAGCGTGCACACACGAGGAGTTTATTGTGTTAATATCTCAGATTTAGATAACTAACTTCATGTAAAAATGCTCATACATTACAGCTTATCGGTAGAAAATGTTATCACTTTCAATTCAATTGTTGTACTTAAAAAGGTAAAAAGATAATGTTGTTTCTGTGTCAAATACCTTCTCTGCTTCTCAAAGGATTAGAGAAAAACATTCTTCAGCCATGTTTCCACATTTTCCAAACTCAGATTAAGTTCTCATGACGTCTTTGTTTGACCTTGTAACTGCTTCATTCTCTCTGCCGGACTGACCTTGGTGTTTATCTCCTCTATGACACTCCCTTTTACCTCTTTCCTTTGTTGCTCTTCGATAACATTTCTGTGGATATTCAGTCAGGCTAGTTTAAAATTAATAGTGACTTTATTGTCAGATTACCTTCAATGAGTTTGTGCTAATTACAAGGCCTGTCAACTTTCATTATTTTAGAGGATAATCCACCCTCCCTTGATGATTACAGTGTCTCACGACTGTGTTCCTGCCAAACAACAAAAACCTCTGAGATCCACATTGTTGACATTGAGGTACAGCAGGTAAGTCCAGCTATCTCATGGATTTATACTGTATGGTCAGCAGTGTGTGATATATCTTAACATGTATCGTTATTTTACTTGTATTTTCATACCTTTTCAGATTGTAGGCCGTGGGCATTTTGCAACTGTTTGGCAGGGGAAATACCAGGGCTCTGTGGTGGCCGTGAAAGTTTTCCCTGCAGGCTGGATACATCAATTTACTGCAGAGAAGGAGGTCTATGAACTGCCGCTGATGAAGCATGCTGGGATTGTCCACTTCCTGGGCTCTGGGAGGAAACCGGATGGAGGCAGCTGGCTCATTGTCCTGCAATTTGCTGAATGTGTGAGTGGCAACCAGTCCTTTGATTATCAAAATGAATTGTGCGTTTTCCCATTTTATGAGAGTTCAAAAGCAATTCAAGGAAAAAGGAGTTGTAACAGAAGAGAAAATTAGGGTCGGAAAGCAAAGAAAGGGGCAGAAGAAATTGACTCTTTTAAGCAACTGAATTGTGAAATTTGACCACTACTGAATGCTTAAAGTAGCTATAATTGCTATTTTAATAAAAATCAAATGACAATGGAAAAACAACGTGAAGACAATGTGAAAGTGGTCGCTCGTATTGATGAACCTACAGAGACTTATCACCTGAATCTGCATCTCCCCTCGGTTTTACGGAGCTCTATAGTGAGTTTCAGCTTGTTGTCTAGCTGTCCAGCCGGCCACAGCAGGCAGCTAAAAACCCACTGTACACAACCTGCTCAGCATCTAACAGCATACAGACACAGTTAGAGACCAGCTGGTGAACATAGTGGAGCATTTAGCAACTAAAGAGCCAGATATTTCACTCAGGACTTGGTAGAAAACCAAAAACAGAGTTAATAGAGAGTCATTATTGGACTTACATTCATCAGGTGGACACAAACAAAACTCCAAATGAATAATAAGGTTGCTCTGTATCTGCTGGATGTGTAAATAAACAAGTGTTTGCCATATCAACCTCAAAGGGGAGAGGAGGCGGATACATGATTACATGATTTTTTCATTTAATCTAGCTCACCTTCTATAGTCTCTCACACTCGTATCTTTATTGTATATATGAAGCTAATGTGGCCGAACACTTTAATGTTCACGTTCTTGGACGTAAGTAACTGGCGTCCCTTTGATTCCAGGGTTCTCTCCACTCCTATCTGTGTAAACACACCACCAACTGGATGTTGTCACTGAAGTTGTGCCAGTCTTTATCGCAGGGACTTTCCTATCTCCACTCTGACCTTCACAGACATGGTATTGGCCAGAATATTACTGTGAACAAATGTTGTAGCCTACCAAATGTAGAAAGCATGCCTGTACTATCATGTGGGATTATGTGCACATTGTAGGTAAAATATCAAACATGAATAAGAATTTATGATTTGATTAAACTTGTTATCTAACAAAATGAAACACATTATTTTTCAGGTGATTTCTGATTTTTTATTTTTTTTAAAAAAGCATACAGCTGCATACAAACAGCTCACATATGAACAGGCTGAGTCTTTCTTGATCTATAAAGTCCACTGCCGATAAAAATCCAAACAAATCAGAATCTTCTTACACGTGTGTCTTTTCCTGCAGATGTGCATAAACCTCCTGTGGCCCACAGAGACTTGAGTAGCTCCAACGTTCTCGTGAAAGCAGATGGTACCTGTGTCCTGTGTGATTTTGGATGCTCAACCATCCTGCGTTCTTGTTCAGGGCATCGCCGTTGGCAGAGCCACACAACAAACGGGGAGGTGAGACCCAACAACGTATTGTTGTTAATTCACGGTACAGGGAAATCATAAAAAAAGTGAAATCACTTTTGTGCAATATGGCTGCTAATGTCTCATAGAATAAACGAAAACATGCTTGCAGAGGGACAACATCTAATACATAGAAACAGTCAATTCCCATTGATATCCATCTGCAGAGTCATGCTCAGTTGGGCACGCTGCGCTACATGCCCCCTGAGATCCTGGAAGGCTCTGTAAACCTGAGCAGCAGCTGGTGTCTCATGCAGGGGGACATCTATGCTTTGGGACTGCTGCTGTGGGAGATCTGGATGCGCTGCTCTGATTTATTCGAAGGTAAACTTCCTTGATCAGATCATCATGAAAAACTATCAGTAATTGAGATGGGTGTCCAATTCTCTCCACCCTTAAAATTGGATTTAACCATTCTGAATTTTATTCTCATTGTATTTTGAAAAAGAGATATTTAATAAGATGTATTTTTCAGCTGGAGAATGTCACACTTCATAATAATTAATCAAAATGAATAACCATTAAATCAATCAATTTGTACAATTTCTGCTTTTACTTTCCTTTGAGGTTGATCTGTGTAATCAGCTGCATCTCTGTGCAGTGCTTGGGCATGTCTTGGTACTAAATGGATGTTCAAATACATGCAAATGTCTCCATCTGCAGGCGGTGCTGCTCCACAGCATCTGTTGCCTTATGAATCTGAGCTGGGAGCCAATGTAACACGGGACAGCCTGGTCCAGTACGTGTTTCACATGGACAAGAGACCCTCCATACCTAAACACTGGGAACTGCTACCACAGGTGCTTCTTACTTGAACATAGTGAAATAATATGAATATATTGATGATAGTGGATTCAGTTTCTCAATGTGTTGACTCCGTTTTCACAACTTTCAGGGATCTGTGTTGACGGAGCTCCTGACAGATTGTTGGGACTGTGACGCGGATGCTCGGCTGACCGCTCAGTGTGTTGTGGACAGATTAGTCTCTCTTCAGTCTTGTTACTCTCCATGACTCTTTTCCTTTTTGGGGGGTTTGATTTGTTGTAATCTACATATCAATCAAGCATTTGCACTGTTCTCTTTGTGTCACTACTGTTTAGCTTTCGGTATATTTTGTATAAGTTTAAACTGTATAGGTAGCCCCTTATTAAAGTACTGTATGTCTTCTTATTATTATTGACTTGGACATGTTCCCATTACTCTCTTTCTTTTTATTAGATTCTTACAACTGGATTAAATTAATTGTAATCCAGTTACATTATCCATCCATCCATTATCTGTAACCGCTTATCCTATTCAGGGTCACGGGGGGGTCTGGAGCCGATACCAGCTGACATTGGGCGAAGGCGGGGTACACCCTGGACAGGTTGCCAGACTATCACAGGGCTGACACATAGAGACAGACATCCATTCATGCTCACATATCACAGCTACGGGCAATTTAGAGTCAGTAATTAACCTGCATGTCTTTAGATTGTGGGAGGAAGCCCACGTCAACACAGGGAGAACATGCAAACACCACACGGGCCCTGTGCAGACCTGGCATTGACATGCGTCCTGAGTGATCGGATCAAAAGTGGACAGTTTTAAGTACGTCTGTTCACACCTGGCATTAGAATGCATCTCCACATGTGTCTTGAGTGGCCACTTGTGATTGGATCTCACTTCCCCGCTCTATATGCAAATAAAAACGTAGCCACTGCCTTTGCAGGCAACAGCAGGGTATAGAGCTTCAGAGAGCCGCTGATGAGGGCGAGCGAGCGGGCAGGCGGGTGTCAGCTTCGTACAAAGCATCAGAACAAGAACATCGACACATATCCAACAGTATGATAATAATGCACTTCCTGTGTCTAGTCTGATAGTCTGTAGACATGTAACCTATAGATAAGACCTATGATACATTTTAATAAAATACAGTTGTACCGACAGAATACAGTAGAGCACAGAGGCCGTTTCCATGCTGCGAGGCAGACGGCCCCTGCATTTGCCAGTCTGGGGAAATCAGTACCGCCACATATTTACATGCGGAGCACAGTGATCCCACAGATACAAGCGGGACGTCAGTTGAGTAGGCGGTCCTTAATGTGGCCCAGGACACAATGCTAAAAGAATGTGGCCATATGTGGCCCAGACTACGTCTGAATGTGGTCTCAGCGATCAGATCTCAATGCGTCCTCACCTCCACACCTGTACTGTATCACTCAGGAGTCAGGACACATGTTAATACCAGGTCTGAATATGGCCACAGAAGGGCCCCAAGCTGGGACCCTCTTGCTGTGAGGCGACGGTGCTAACCACTGCACCACCGTGCCACCCATAAGTATATTATATAAAATAAAAAGTGTGTCCACAATGAAGACAACATATCTAAATCGATCACAGCCATTATTATTTTTATTAATTGCAATGATTTTCCTATCATGACATGTCAAAATATCTGCTGTAAAAGGGTCTATTGATATTTGTAAAATAAAATGTTGTTGCACATTGATTGGTTTGGTTGTGTAGGTAGGGGGTGTTGCTTTTGTTAAAATCACACCTATTATTATTAAAGCTGTAGAAAGCCCTCAGTTATATGCCTTACATAAATGCTGATCCATGATGTCATGGATTTATCTGCAACTATGAATGACTAATTTTAAGTCAGGTGCGTGTGTGTGTGTGTGTGTGTGTGTGTGTCATTACCAAACCCCACCAGGCTCATCCCTTTTTAAATATCACACAACAATGGTTGGGAGGAAACACCCTCCCTTATCTGTTGTACCACAGAAACACGTAGATCAACTTTTCACCCAGAGCCTTCTGGACTTTGCCGTGACGTAACGTGCGTAACCTTATAACAACAACGGGCGTGACTTCCTCAATCAAGGCAGCTCAATCAAGGCCTATGGAAAGAAGGCTTGGTCACGGTCTTTGGGCGTGGTTATAACGCATGCGCAGTGTGACTGAAGCGGCGGTCGTGCGTTGTGATTGGCTCAATCTCGGCGAGGGCAGACCAGATTCTACTGCGCATGCGTTATACATCCCACAGATATGACGCGTGTCTTAGCTTCCTTCAATAGTCCTTGAGCTCAATGCGGAAGTCAGACGGAAGAAATCCTGATAAACTGAAGAAGACCAGAGAAAAGTTACTCAGGTAAATCTTAACATTGACATTCAGTAATTATAAGTGTTGTATATGGAACGAAACAACCAGAAACTACAGCAATGAGATTGTTTAGACGTATATTTTCTGATTTTTGTCATGTCATACCTGTATTGTAGAGTTAAATGGAGAAAGTGTGTAGTTGTTGAGGCATTAGACCACAAAGTCATGTGAAACACGTCATGACTTTACCTGTGATAGGTGCATTCATATAATGTGTCTAAAACAAATACTGAATGTCGTGAGCACGATGTACAGGTGCAGCTCAAAAAATTTGAATAATATGAAAATGTAATATATTCTAGACTCATTGCACATAAACTAAAATGTTTCAAGCATATTTTAATTTTAATTTCAATAATTACAGCCTACAGCTCAAAAAGGAAAAAAAAGGTATCTCAAAATATTAGAATATTTCGTAACATCAATCAAAAAAAGAATTTTCCAATAAAGAAAGGTCCAACTTCTGAAAAGTATATGTGCATTTATTCACTCAATACTTGGTATTTTTAGTTTATGTCTAATGAGTCTAGAATATATTAAATTTTCACTTTCTTAAATAACTGACGAAGAATATTGAACTTTTTCACAATATTCTAATTTTTTGAGCTGCACCTGTATAGTTTGTTATGCAAGTATTTTGCTAGTAGTTGTAGTACAAAACAAAAAGTCAAAACAAAGCTAAACTTGAGTGAAGGTATAATGTTCACTGCATGCTGTATAATAGACTGCTTTTGTTTTTAAGTGTACTAATTTACAGCACATCTAAAACTCATGGCACAGTAGAAATGTTGAAACAATTAGTATGTCAATCAATCATCTGATTGACAGAATATTATCAACCATGTTGATCAGTTGTTAAAGATTTGCTGCCTTTCAAGGCTACATTTTATGATGATTGCAAGTTGAATATCTTTTGGGGGGTTTAACTCTTTGTTGGACAAAACAAGTACTTAGAGGACATCTTCTTGACCTGTGATACACTAAGATAAAGTAGGTACAGCCTGTTGACAAAGGGTATTGGGAACTATTTTATAACTGATTTAATTTTTTGGAGTTTTGGTTGAACATTTTTACACATTATCTATCACAGATATAATATGCATAACAACCAGATGTGGTGACAGGTACAAAGGATATCATCTCAGATCACAAACTACAGAACTACATTGTTTGGAAAAAAAAATGGTGACTTGTTTGATTTGGATTGAATTAACATCCACTTACTACATTATGATGGTACACTTGTAATAATAGTTTCTTTTTACATGTAATGTAATTTAATTTAATTAAATATTCATTGCAATTACTTTCTCCCTGTTTCCTCAGGATTTTCTGTGAGACCTGAAGTGTTTGACTTGTCAGGTCAAAAACCACAACCATGTGGCCAAATCAAGGTGGGATATTATACATAACCAGCATGTCATTATTTTTGCCTTAGATGTGTTAAAGCTGCAGTGGGTAGAAATGGAGCAAATATAATTAAAAAAGTTATTTTTTATAAAACGGTCACTATATCCTGACAGTAGTGCATGAGACAGGTAATCTGAAAGAAATCATGTGCCTCTGTGTCCTCCGGTGCTCCTAATGGCATCTGTAAGATATCACTGACCAGAGAAAAACAACCAAACGGAGCCGAGCTGGAGGCTGCCGTCTCTGAGCAGCTGTCAATCACTCGTGATTCGAACTCCGATTAAAGGGTCAAACTAGGCAGTGCTGATCAAATATGAATCAATATTCTGTTACTGTAATGCCTATTTCTCGCCTCAAATGTTTTCAGAAACATCTTGTAGTGTACTGTTTAGCTGTAAAATGATAAAGTTTGTGACCCGGCAGCCATGTTGAGATCAGTTGAGGAAATACCAAGCACCGCCCACCAGCTGGAGCACAGCCAATAGGAACGCTCTCTCTCTGAAATGACCTGTGATTGGCCAAAGTCTTCCGTCACGTGATTTGATTTTTTAAAGCCTGAAAACAGAGCCATGAGGAGGTACAGAAGTCTAGTTTTCTCTCAGAGCGCTTGAATTACAATATGCTAAAAGGTTTTTATGGTTATTATTCTGCCTACTGCAGGTTTAATATAGGTGTTCTGGTGAATAATGTGTGTATGTATGATTTTATGTATATCAGGTCCTCCACATCCAGTGGGCCCACCAAACCCAGCCTTCCCTCCTGGCTACAACCCTGCATATCCTAATGCAACTTCATCAGGATTCTTCCCCCAACCTGCACATCCAGCGTACCCAGCAGGCCAATACCCGGCTGGGCAATATCCGGCTGGGCAATATCCGGCTGGCGTGAACCCTGCCATGGTACCAAATGTACCTCCAGGGGGAATGCCTTACAGACCCCCAGGATCTAATCTTTATCCTATGGCTCCAGGTGGATATCCAGTAGTACCTCCTGGAGGTGTTCACCCAGGTCCGTACCCGCACTCTCCAAAAGGGGGTCATAAAGGTCATAAAGGCCACAAAGGTCACCACAAAGATCATCATTATCATGGAGGGTTAAATCCCATGGCTGGGGCATGCGCCGGAGGCTTGGCTGGAATGGGAATGGGGTTGGTCGGACATAAAGGCCACAAAAAGATGAAGAAGATGAAGAAGATGAAGAAATGCCATAAGGGCAAACACGGCAAGGTGAGATTGAGTTTAAAGATACTCCACATAAGAGTTGTTTTAAAGTGGCTCCTCTTGTAGGTGAAGTATTAATGCTAATACTAGATAACAAGATGACACTTGAAGCTGCCTACGCCGCTCAGCCTAAGGCCTCCAACTTCATGTGCTGCAAACGCACACCATCATCAAACAATGTAAAGCAGTCAAGACTCAACGAGTGCAGCACAGCTAAAGAGACACAATACTGTTGGTAAACAACATGGTTTACATTCTACTTGAAGAGGGATATTGATTATGATCATAAAGATGGCCATGGCACAACAAAACAATAACCAGTTACTAGATTGTGTTATGAAACACGGTGATGGCTTGTATGAGCTCAGACAAGATACTCCATTATAATTATACCCCTGCGACAATGTAGTCGGGGGGGTATATAGCACTCCGCGTGTCTGTCCGTTCGCTTGTCACACTTTCGTTTCTGGAGCAGAACTCGGAAACTATTTAACTTAGGAACTTCAAATTTGGTATGATGGTTGACAGCGTTGTTTAGTTGTGCCTTTTGGGAATTGGTGCCCAAAATTTCAAACATTTTGGGCACCCTGGACTTGAGGAAGGTGAGCTAATAACAAGCTACATTGTGCTCAATAGACTTATTCCATTAGTTCCTAAAGGGCAAAACCTTTGGCGGGGTCAAGCGGCAAGCAGGGGTCTGTGAGCCATGCTCACTTTTGCCTTGTTATGGAAAGTAAAGTTATTTGTTCTCTACGCCATTTGTGGTAAATACTGTATAGTGCCGCAACTACAGATTATTTTTTTTGATGAATAATCTGCAGAATACTTTGTTGAATATTCAATTAATCGTTTGGTATATAAGATGTTAGAAAATAGCAAAAAAAAAATACACATCAGTGGTTCCCATCTGGAAAATGCTTTCTTCATTTTGCATTTGTAAAAATGCAGCTTAAATGAAATGAAACATTTGCTGTTTGTGATTAAGACTATAATTGAGAAGGTATTTAAATATGAATACATATATAATCACTCTCTTTCTCTCCACAGTCCTCCAGCAGCAGTAGCAGCAGCAGCAGCAGCAGTGACGAATAAGGCCACCACTATTACTAAAAGGGCAACCTGACTATTAACAATAAACACACTAAAGTCATACTTAGCACTTTTAACAGAATGTAAAAATGCAGAGTTTTATCTTATCTGACATGGGCTATTTATACCAGAAATGCATGCATAAGCTGTTGCTGTCAACATTTCCACAGCTTTTGGCTGTATTTTCATTCCATCACATCTTGAATCTCTTTTTTGGCTTGTGGTGTTTATGCCAAATGTTCCACTACAAATATACGAGCGTGCAGACATATTGAAATAATTTGAAGAGGGACTGCAGCAATGTTTATCGAGAAAATCTATTATTGTAATTTAGTAAAAAAATTATGTATATATGTTTTTTTTCTTTTCTTTTCTTGAAAAATTAGCCTAGAGATGGAGAATGATATGGATATTGAGTGTCTTTATATTTGCCTATTTGTTTTCCTAATTGTAATATGTTCACTTTTACACACAATTGCAGATACATGTTTCTCTGCATTGCTTTGTATCTGCACTAATTGCAATGATATATAAAGGGTTGAAAAGAGAGATACTGTAACTGGTTGCTCTGTGTATTCTACGTATTGTGTACTCTGGAAAACGGGAAAATCAGGAATCAGATTAGACAGGAAGGCAATCCAGGAACTCCCAAATACTAAAACAGGTGGCAACGAGAAAGGAAATATATTAAAAGCCTTTATGGTAGTGGCAAAATCATTAAAAAGCCAACATGTTTCAACCACTGTAGGTCTTCGTCAGGGCATTTAATACACAGACAAAGCGGATGTGGCCTCACTTATATATGGTATCGACAAACAATGGGAGGCAATCACATGATCACATTAATACTAAAAAATATTACAAAATATCGTGAAGAAATAACACAGAAACAAGTAATTTATGTACATCATCAATGAAAAATACTCCTAGTTTTTAACATAGGCTGTAAAACAAACATGGGAGGCTATACAGAGAGAAGAAAAAAAATACATTTTACTTATTTACAAAAAGCATGTCAATTCTATCCAAAAAATTCCAAATCCAAAAAGTCTTCCTCTGGTAGAGTTTTTGTACAAAAAGTACAAAAAACAAGGTCTTCACAAGGTTATAGACCTCCTTTTCGTGCTTTCTGTAAATATGTAAAATGTATATATATTTTTCTTCTCTCTGCTCCCATGTTTATTTTACAGTTTATGGTAAAATCTAGGATTATTTGTCATTGCTGATGCACATAAATTACTTGTTTCTGTGTTATCTTCATGATATTTTGTAATATATTGTAGTATTATGGCGATCATGTTGAATGCCCTGAAGAAGACCTACAATGGTTGAAAAATGTTGTCATTTTTAATGATTTAGCCACGATGATAAAGTTTTTTTTAATTATATTTCCTTCCTTGTTGCCACTTGTTTTAGTATTTTGGATTGCTCTCCTGTCTATCCTGATATATAAAGGATCTTAATAATAATTATAATAATAATACATTTTATTTATATAGCGCTTTTCTAAAAACTCAGACACTTTACATAGATAAAAAGATCATAAAACAAGGACATCATAAAAAAGATATAAAACACACAATATTATCTTCAATAAATAGATTTAAATGAAAAACCTAACATGGTGTGTTGTCCCAAAGATGATACACAATTGAAGTTGCAATTCACTTTCCGCCCACTAGTGTCCCTTTAAATAAGTATTTTATTGAAGTTTGTAAATATAAACGTAAATTAGAAAACATTGGTAAAGCATAATGATAATGTAAAACACATGTAACCATCAGTGATTTTACAACAACAGACCTTCCTGATGACACATTTTAAACCCATGCCTCAATCTTCCTATTGTGCGCAATAACTTATTTTTTAATGACATCCTTTAATTTTACTGCAGCATAATGTCTCATAAATGTGCTACTATAACTTTATTTTGGTGCACCCTCTGGTGAAACCCAGGATGTGGGGTTTGGGGGTGAAGGGTTATAGTTCAGAGGTGATATCTGTGTTGTCTTTGTGTTAAAGGAGTGGAGCAGCTCGGTCTCACATCATCACTCTTCCCTCTTCCCCGAGTCCTCTCTAAACTCTCCCCCGGGTCTCTACCCTCCTAACCTCTCCCCTTCTACCCTCACAACCCCAACCCTCCCCCCGGGCACCCAGCACCACCGCCAGGTCAGTCTCAACCTCAGGTCTGCTGTATTTTATATATATATTTGTTCTGTTATGATCGAGAAGTAGCGGAGAGAAGAAATCGCGCCCAGCAGCTAGTCCAGCATGCTAACAGGCCGCAGCATGATGAGCACGCAGTACACAACCATTAGCTTAGCCTAGCTTAGCTTAATTTAGCTTAGCTTAGCTTAGCTTAGCCACGGAGAAGTTTGATTTTAATGTTGCTTTTAAAACAACTACTGTCTGATGTTTTAGCTTCTCTACTTGTTCAACAGAGTATATAACTACTATGACACTGTAGGTATTATATATTATATAGTATATTATATCAATATTTGGTCAGCTAATAGCGTTGCTAAGTAAGCTAACTAGCTAGCGTTGCTAAGCAGCGCACGCATGCTCCATTCATTTAGCAACCGACATGCTAACAGACTTAGAAGAATAGTTAATGGGACTTACTTTAAACTAAACAACTCACGCCAAGTAAACATTTAAATGTCTGCTTTTCATACTGAACATACATGGGAATGTATTTAACGAGATGTTGGAGTAATATGGAGTAATTATCAGTAATATTTGTTGATAAACTAATGATGAAGACGTCGTTAGCATACAAGCCCATAATGTGTGTTTCAGTTAGCATGAAGATTCAATGTACTTCTTTGGAGTCAGATAACTTGGTTCGGAGCACCATGCAGGCGCTTTAACATTAATGCAGCAAGCTAAGCAGCGTGTAGTTAGTTCAGTGAAAGTGAGTCATGAAGCTGTTTTCTTCTTGTGATTCTTCTTCGTAGTACGCATCAGTGTTCATACCGTTAGCATTGAGCAGTGACACACATTCATCATATTCTCTTTGAATAGGTTCATTAAAGGAGAACATTTGTCTAATGGAAAACCAGGTATAACCACATCATATGTTTGCACATTTTTGTCGTTCAACATTACACATTTAGTTAAAGTATGTTGCATGGTTTGGTGTGATTGCATTAATGTTATAGTTTTGACAAGGTAATTGCTTATTAGGGAACTTGGGTATATGTATGGGCCTTTTTAAAGACTTTGTGTAATGCTAACATTTAAATCTGTAGCCATAATATATGTATGCTGAGGACAGACTTCTTTAATCAGTATGCAATTCTTAAGAAATCCCAATAGAGCTTATAATATCTTGTATAATGGCCAGTGCCGGATGTAAATACCATGAATTGTATTTTTAACTCACCATGGTGGTGAATGTGTAAAGAGATTTATTTTTAGTATACCACTTTATTGACCACATGTAAATCAGTGTTAACAGGCCACTTTCATGCATGCAATTAGAAGCACACCACATGTCTGACCTTTTTGTTATCCCCAATCTGCATCCATGTTATGTGTTTTTTATATTTCTTTACTGATTTGCAATTCAGTCACATGATCATCCTTGGTATATAATTTCTTGTCTGCCATGTCCCTTTTTAGATCCATCTCGGTGACCAAAGACCCCAGTTCTGTGCGGACGCCCAGGTTGCAGTCATGGACTCCGGTGTGATTGAAGGAGGGCTCAATGTCACCCTTACCATTAGGCTGCTCATGCATGGCAAGGTGAGGTCACCCATCGGCTGCTTGCGTCAGCACTCTGATAGTCTGTGATATTATATTTATGGAAATGAAGCTCCTCAGGGATGTATAAAGGGCAAAGACTGATGTGATGTGAGTGAGGGTATTGACTCGGTGACGGGATCCTGTATCGCAAAGAAAAGTGGAGTGGTGTTTAGGCATCTTACTCTGACCGTGTTTGCCTTGTCATTGCCTCATTGTCTAAACGTGTTATTTCCCAAGTTGGACTCGCTTTGCTTAAATATTGATATGTTCATCTTTGCTACTATGTAGTTATTTCATAAATATTGGCCTATTTTACTGAGATTAGAGTTATACTCACCCTCCCCTACATTCCTCTCTGCATGATCACAGAGCAGCTTGAAAGATTAAATGATATTAACAGCCATTTCTACATCAGACACTTGGTACAAATGTACAACCAGGAGGCATGACATTGCATTTGACGTTTTCAGTACTCCATCTGGCTTCCACAACCGCAGCATAGCCACACACTTGTTGCATCTTCGAGTCCCACAGTGGCCTGTTGTTGTTGTTGTTGTTGTTGTTTCAAATACTGCGATGCCACGTGGCAAGAAGTGGCTGCTCACAATCTGACTCTGACACATCAGCTTGTACTGCAGACATGCCAAACTGTGATGCATCCAAAAAGAATTATCCTCTAACAGCTCTGCTAGCTCGTAGCATCCTACAAGAGGCCCCAGTTCTAGCTAGGTATTAGCAACTTACAGATACTGTGTGCTTCACTGCTTGCTGGGTCTCACCGTGGTCAACAACACCATCTTGAGTCTGTGTGGAATTAGACAGAAACAAAAACTTTGTGTGGTAGAGAGCTGGGGAATTCACGATTGATCAGTGTTTACAGTGCTTACAGTGACAACTGTTCTTCTTGTCCAAGTGTTGGGGAAACCATAAAGCCTTATTTTACTGATTTACACATTGCCTGATAAACTAGTAGGCAAGCTGTAGCTGGAGAGGTTAGACGAGTCCAACTCAAATAGTAAACAATGACAGGTGTTAAAAGATGGTTAATCAGCCTAATGAAATGGTATCTCTCTTCCTATTTTAGGAAGTCGGAAGTATTATCGGAAAGGTAAGCTGCTGTTTGACATTACTGATATTTTAATTGTCTGTCATTATTTGAAGATCTGAATGTTTTGAAGTGATAACGAGTCTTTGATTCTCTGCTAATAGAAAGGTGAATCTGTGAAGAAGATGAGAGAAGAGGTGAGGTCTTTTATTTTTTTTTTCTTTATCTGTTTACGAAATACAACAGGATATAATGTTGTAAAGAGGACATAGAATGGCAGATTTTTACAGGATAATGACTTTATGTTTTGAAACTTATTTTTTTTTTTTTAATTTTATTTGATTGTTTTAATCGAGACTGGAGCCCTGTGATACGCCTTTTAGGCTTTTAGCCTCCCTTGCACATTCTGTTATTTATATTGTTTTGTTAATCTTCTTTTTTATGTGCTGTTAAATAAATCAAATCAATCAAATACTATGGGAAGTCTTCCACATTTCTCCCTTTTAATTCCTTGTTTTTCTTTCTGTCTGTAGAGCGGAGCTCGCATCAACATCTCAGAGGGCAACTGTCCTGAGAGGATCATTACTCTGGCAGGTCCAACCACCGCCATCTTTAAAGCATTTTCCATGATCATTGAAAAGCTGGAAGAGGTTGGTCACAATTTATGATGACTAAAGGATTCACCGGTCGCAGGCAACCAGCCCAAACCCAAACTACATTAACCTTCGTCTTCATATTTTTTTTCTAGGATATAAGCAGCTCAATGACAAACAGCACAGCGACCAGCAAGCCCCCAGTGACCCTACGCATTGTGGTGCCTGCCAGCCAGTGTGGCTCCCTCATCGGGAAAGGTGGCTGCAAGATCAAGGAAATTCGAGAGGTATGCATAGAGAAAAGCATGTAATACAAAACCAAGCAAGTCCCAATCCATTCAGTATCAGTCACCTGTCTACCTGTGGAATTTAGTACATCAAACACTGAAACACAGCAGGTCTCATTTAATTTTACTCTGTTTGTTTGTTCCAGTCTACAGGTGCTCAGGTACAAGTGGCAGGAGACATGCTCCCCAACTCCACAGAGCGAGCCATCACCATCGCTGGTACTCCCCAGTCGATAATTGAGTGTGTGAAGCAGATCTGTGTGGTCATGCTCGAGGTAAGTGGACTCATGGAAGCTAAGAGGCAAATGAAGTGGCAGCTGTTGACCTGTGAATTAATGATGTGGAATAGTGCGATCTCTGGGCTTTTGGCTGCTCTGCGTTGGGTTTGGGCCAGGGATGTCTCGAGCCGATTGCAGCCGTGGTGTTTTTTACAGAAATTGTAAAATCACTACTGGGCAATATACAAAATATTATAGTAACTTTTGAAGGATGGACTATAATGTTATTGGCTATACATTCATAATCCAAAACTATTGAGCTGTCAAAAATATTTAAACAGCTTCACTAATTTTCATTTGAATTACAATTTTTGTCTGTCCTGTCTTGGGCTAAATGAGAAAACTGTAGAGCGCCTTGGTAGCCAAAAACAAATATAAAAAAAAAAAAGAGCAAAATGCTGCTGTATCCAATAGGAAAATATAATCACCAGATTGAGACTCCATACTAGCAGACACTCAAAGTGCTGTTGTTATTGGGCAAATAATCCCAAAACAAAACAAACCAAATTGTGACTAGGGATGTACATTCCAAGCCAAAATACTACTCGAAAATCACTGGGAATTAGTCGATTGTTATGCAAAAAATCACCGCATAACCCCCAACATTTGTAAACTTAATTCTTCCACTAGATCTTGCAACAATTATATGATAACATGAGTAATGTAATACTTACACATCCACCTTCTTTCTCACCTCTACAGTCTCCCCCTAAGGGGGTCACTATCCCCTACCGACCCAAGCCTTCAGGATCCCCCGTCATCTTTGCAGGCGGACAGGTACATACGACACGGGATGCCACCTTTTTATACATGATGATTTGGGGGTTGTTTATTGCTTCCGTTATCGGTAATTTTGGCTTGTATCGCTCTTGGATGCATATTTGTGCAGAATTTCATATGCATGGAAATCATGATGTGTATTGAAAGGCTCAGAATGTATATTGTTTATGATTGGGCAAGACCACAATAGTTAAGAGAAGCTGTGGAGGGTATTTCAGTTTAGAAAACAGTTGCAACCAAAGCTGCTTATGCTAATTGTTTGAAGAGAGAATCAACAGCTTTAGTAGTGTGATGACCATAAAACATCTTCCCTAAAGGCAGTTTGTTATAGAGCCTTCTCTCTGTACTCTCCCCAAAATTAATTTTATTGTTTTGAGCATTAGGTTTCAGAAGTGTGGTGGCCTATTTCCCACTATTGTTGGTCTGAACCAAAATGCTTTCTGGTGCTTGTTGGCCTAACACTACAAGGTCTCTAATCTTACTAAATACCTTTTTTATTCTTTGAAAAGAAGAAATTCTCTCCTTCAGGTTTTCCTTAATTCCACTATGATGTCTCTAAAGATTTCTCCTTTCCCAGAAGTGTGGAGACTTTGGACATAACGTGTGTTGATATTCTTAATATTAGCTCAGAAAAGGCTTTGATGTGTTGTAGTCTTCAAGAAATATTTATATATTAGGAGAGCTGGGGAGGTAACTTGACTAAAATCCGATGTGAGGCCTATGAAAGCTTTGTTTTCATTTGTTTCAGGCATATGCCGTACAAGGACAGCACGCGATCCCACAGCCAGATGTAAGTGCAGTAGACATTTTTATATGACCCCCCCCCCCCCCCCACCACTCCCACCCATAATTACAACTGTCCTCTTCCAAAATGTGCAACCGCCTGCCCACGCCTCATTTTACAGCCTGTATTTGTAGCTAAACTTGCTCCTAATTTTATTTTTGACCTTCTATTATCAGACTTTGTAACCATTTAGAGAGCAGCACTGTTAGTACTTCATGTTTGTATAGTTTCTCATCTGACTGGCAGTCGGTTGTTAATTAAACTGACATGTGTTGTTTGTCCAGACTCTCCACTGTTCCATGAATAATGATCTGTTCCTACTGCTCACTCTTTTCTGTTTTTTCCTTTTTGTTCTGTCTTGTTTTACGTGTCTCATTCATTAGTCTGTCCCAGATAAATATGTTGGGTTTCCCGCCCTATCTTCATTAACCCTTCATCATTACTCTGCCCACTTGTCTCTCGAATAAATTAATCTTTCTCTCCATTTTTTTAATGAGCTTTAGATGTTCCATCAGGAGCATTGGATGTGATAGACAGTATATTATTAGTCTTACTTGCTCATGAATATTGGCAACAGAACAAAGCAGTAGCAGTCAGATAAAATGTGAAATATAGTAATATTTATATACTTTGATTTGATTACGTTTACGTAATTAGTTTGTCACTGCTTACGGCAGTTTTCGTTTATTTAAACTAGAATCTGTACACAGAAACCTGTCTTCCCTTCTAGCTATAGTGGTGATAACTGGTAAAGTGTGATGCAGTTGAGATTGTCTCCGTTCATGTTTGGGTCTTGTATTGGTGATGATTAGGAAATCACCTGCATATTGAGAGCTCCCTCCCTTGTGTATTGTGACCCGGAAGACTGCGAGAAAGCAGTACCAAGAGATGCAGCCTGCACTTTGGAGGAATACCTATGGGGTACCCCGCATAGACAAGTCATAAAACACAATGATTTTCAGACACCTGAGTGGAGATTTGTTAAAAGGAAAAGAGATCTACACACCACTGTATGTTTCTGTGGCGGTTCTTTGTGTAGCTGTCTGTACTGACTGTGATTTGTTTTGTTCTGTTTTTCCCTCTTCCTGTGTTTTCCATTTCCTCCATTTCTCTCCCTCCCTTCTCTCTCACTCTCACAGTCTTCCTCTGCTGCTATCTCTCCACAGCTCACCAAGCTTCACCAGCTGGCCATGCAGCAGAGCCCCTTCCCCATCGCACCGAGCAACCAGGGATTCACTGGTACGCAGCACAACAAGGCCCATTTGCCTTCAATGCAACATGTTGGTAACTTGTCAGCCCAAAAAGTCAAAATTTGTCGGCCATAAAGCACTAAATCATATATGGTGTTTTGGTCCCTCAAACATATTTGAAAATAACTCAGATTTTATTCTTAAAAACTTAATATTGCATAATTTCTAAGGTACACTGATTGACCAGAAAAATAGAAACCCACTGTACACCGGAAAGCAATCCGATGCCAAAATCACAAAGTATTACAAAGTTTTTTGATACTGTCTCAGAAGCATTCAGCTGTGGATTTTTTAGGTTGTATGTGACTGCATTATGTTGAAGGTAGGGATGTCCGTGGTTAACCACCGAGAATATTTTTCACCAGTTCCGCATGTTGTTTTATAGGTTAATTTAACATGGCTTCAACGCCCATGGTAACCAATTGGGCTGTTCAGACAGGATGCGCCGCAGCAAGCTCTGGACTGAGCCGGCGCTGCGGAGTGTGTGTATTTGTCCAGATTTGACGGGCAGGCGAGAAAGCAGGAAAAAGAGTATTGAAAACGTTCAAATTCTGAATCGAAGTGTCATCTGATTGGCCTTTTATAGAGACCACCAATCACACTACTTATAATGAATTGAACACCCTTAACAATGACCTGATCAAAATGCAGCAATAAACTTAAAAAAAGCCAAAACATTACAATGCCAGCACCTCTAAATGGATAGCGCTTCGAAATGCAGCGCCAAAGCTCATTGAGTCAATGGAGCGCCAGACTAAAAGGAACCGGTTAGTTACCGCTCAATTACCGCTGTTGGGTTATGGAAAGCAAACTTAACCAAAACTGACATCCCTAGTTGAAGGTGTTCTTAATATTTTGTCCATCTCATTGACATGTAATACATTATTAATGTAATCCAGTACAAAAACACCACAGACTACACCATCACTACAGATGTGATAAATATAGAATTAATGCTTCTGAATTAGTTACTAATGACATTTGATGTTCTGTCATCCAACTTCTACATGTACTGTTTTCGTTTAGTCATTGTTGGTTATAATTCTTGTTTTTTTTTTTCAGGGATAGATGCTTCTGCTCAGACCAGTTCCCATGAGATGACCATTCCAAATGATGTAAGTGCCTCAAAAAGTTGTTTTTTTAAGTTAATGAATTCTTTCTCATCCACAATCCTGTTGTATTTACGTTAACCATGCTGTTTTGACTGGAATTAAAACCACAAAAAAAGGAAATGCAGACTACCTTTTGTGTATAAAAAGCTTTATTCAAGCTTGTTAACTCCAAGTTGCTAACTTAACCTGAGGCACATGTACATTGTGTTATTCGGGTTTATTTAGTATTCCTATCATTTAACTTTCCGCTTCCTCTCCACTACAGCTTATTGGGTGCATCATCGGCCGCCAGGGAGCCAAGATCAACGAGATCAGGCAAATGTCGGGCGCCCAGATCAAGATTGCAAATCCAGTGGATGGATCGACTGACCGCCAGGTCACCATCACAGGCTCGCCCGCCAGCATCAGTCTGGCGGAGTACCTCATCAATGCCAGGTGAGATAATCAGTTATATACTACGGTAGCTCCCGACAGGTTGATTCATTCAGTCACAGGCTTTACAACAATCAAAATGTTGAATGTGTTGTGCTGTGTTACGGTCAGTTTGTTTGAATTGTAGTCTATACATTTTAAAGAAAAAACTTCAGTTTCTTTGGCCTACCTGATCAGATTGCTCCTGTCACAATACTACAATAATCCATTAAAGATTAAAATAGTTTATTTACCTAATATCATATGCAAATACATAACTGGCCTACCTGCTGCATCGACTTTTCTAGATTGGATTTGTTATTTTATTGACTACTGCTAATCATCACTTTGTTAGCTCTCTGTCAGTCTGCACTTGTGCTTCTTCCCTTATTCTACCCTTCACTTGGCTCCACATCGATCATCACTAGAGATGTGATTTTTTTATTTATTTATTTTTTTTATTTTATTTTTTTTATTCTCTTTTTGGATTGACACAATCATTTCTAATGAAGCTTTTTGTCTTGTGTTTTGATCACATCCCTGAGTGATCCCCCTCCCACACACTTCCCTCACCCTTCCTCCTACCGCTACCCACCCCCCCATTGCTCACCAGCCTGCCCTGTGACCCATCCCGACTGTGTTGTCCCTCTCTCCTTGTCTCTCTTTCTACAGTGTAGAGTCCTCTAAACCTCCTCCCTCCTCCTCCTCCTTGAACCCTGAACAGACCAGCCTGTGCCCTCCCTCCACCTCTACTACTACTACTACCACTACTACTACTACTACCACCACCTCCTCTGCTGCTATCTCTTCCTCCTCCTCCTCCTCCTCCTCTTCCTCCTGTGTGGTGCCCCCCTCAGCCTCCATCCCTCTGTCCTTGTTGGCTCCAGGGCCGCCTCTTCCCTCCTCTTCCTCCTCCTCCTCCTCCTCCACCACTGATTCCCTGCTCCCCAGCTCTCCTGCCTGTGTGTCAAGTCTCCTCAGTCTCAAGCCCCTCCCTCTCCTGGCCCTCCATGTTGTCAGCGGGGCCAGTAACCCCGCTCACCCAATACCCGCTGAGCCCAAAATCGCCCCCGAGCTGAGCTCCAAGTCTAAAAGGCGAAGGCTTTCCCCTTACTAACGAAGGAAACACAAGTCATCTACTACTAAAGTACTGACAACGCTCTCTGTTGTCCTTACTTGCACTTGCTTTTGTATCTGGCTGTGCCACGCCACGCTTACTACAGAAAACGAATGCACACAAACAAGTGTTAAACAGCCAGACAGATGGTTGCTGCCATATTTATAAACTAGATATCTGTAGCTTGATTTGGCCTGTCTGTTAAGGGAATGACATGTTGAGTGCATTATATTTTTAAATGACTCTGAACTTAGCATGGACAGTGAATTACTTCACTGATTTTACTGAAGCATTTCTCTCTTTGTGTAAGCTCTGCTCAGGTAGCGGCTCTCTTTAAGATGTCACATTGTATTTATGGGAATAGTCCTCTTGTAGTGAATTTTAAGTGACTATTGTTGGCTGTTATAATGGACAGTATATGTATCATGATGATTTTATTTTATTTTAGCTTGTATAAGAAGCAATTGTAATTTCAATTCCAAGTAAATCTGCCCTCAGGTATCAAAGGCACCAAACCACCCTTTATTTAGATCATTTTGTTGGTATGAAAAATAACCCGTTTGGCTTATATTTAAAGGATTCGTTCGACACTTTGGCAAATGCTTATTTCATGTTGAGTTGGATGAGAAGGTGAATATCCCTCTCGTGTCTGTATAGTAAATATGTAGCAAGAAGCCAGCAGCCGGTTTGTTTATCTTAACACAAAGACTTGAAACGGGTGGAACAGCTGGCCTCGCTCTGTCCAAAGGTAACAGCACTAGACCAGTAGTCAACATATTTTATCTTGTTTGTGTAATCTGTACAGAAAAACATGTTGTGGTTTTACAGTGGTTGGGTCAGACTATTTTTTTTGGCCAGGAGCAGTGACTTCCTGCTGGTTGCCTGGCAACCTCACAGTGGCAACAAGACTTCAGGAAGTTACGAATATAGATTTTAGTTTGTAAACAAACCAGATACAGACTGCGTCCGAAATCGCATACTCTGCACTACAAACCCAATATGTGTTCTATCGTTCAACATACTTTAGTATGAATAAACGGTAGTATGTGTCTTTTCGGACGCACTGAGCAGTAATTTACATCGTCACTTCCTGAGAGCCTCCTTGCTGGCTGGAGATGTGTAACCATGGTAACCTGTGCCAACCTCATGTGACCAAAACGACGATTTGTGAGAATCGTGAGGTCTGAATTAATTTAAAATATATATTACACCTAGCAAAGTGAAATCCTATACTTACAGTTAAATTAAAACATTATTAATTTTACAGAGCTGTCCGCTAATGTAATATTTATGCCTCCGTAGTGTGCAGCGTTGCATGCATTCTGTAATACTTCACCGGAAATAGTATACTAATTGCGTACTATTGGTTTCATACCAAGGTTTCAGACATACTAAAATATCTCGCATACTGTTTTAGCGTACTAAATAGCATGTTAGTAAGGAATTTTGGACGCAACTTATTTCTTGGCCAGGAGCAGTAACTTCCTGGAGTCTCAGCTTGTTGCCTGGCAACCTCACAGTAGCATCTTGGTGCCTTCAAATGAAACTCGTGAGCTCGTGTTTACAACATGGGAAGTCGTGTACACAATATGCTTGGCGTTCAAGTGGTTAAGCCGTGAGAACACTGCTGCTAAGCAACGGCAATATTAACGTTACTGTCGGCATCTAGAAGCCACAGAGGCTAACATTTAAGAAGCTAGCAAGTGGGTAACATAATGCAGGAAATGCAAAGGCATAATAACAGAGGAAAAAGATGAGGCTGTTGGGAATATCAACATTTTCCTCAGACATATCAGAAAATTACGAAGAAAAACAATATACGACTAAAATTACAATATATTAACTTATTAGGCACCGAAAAATTAACCTCCGCCATTTCTGACAACGTCAACAAACACGTCACAACTTGTAAACTCTGAGCTTTCACAAACTCTACACTTACGAGGTTGTGAATACCACAAGAGGGGGGCGTTTATATGGACTCCTCTCGTGAACACTGTAAACACGACCCCATTTGAAGGCACCAACTGACTTCAGGAAGTTACTGTTTTTTTTTTTTTTAATTTAACAAACCAGATACAATGTGTTAATGAGTTGGCTTTAGAGGTGCTGGTAGTCGCTTTTTGTTATTTTTGAATAAGAGAATCAGGCGAGCTGTTTCCACCCGTTTCCATTTGTTTATGCTAAGCTAACTGGCTGCTATCAATCTTAATTCTCGGTAAGAATGCAAGTAATCGCGTTTCTCGGGATGTTGAACTTTAACGTAGCTCCATTTAAACCACAAAAACATTACATTAAGTGTCGGTGTGAAATCTGACTCTGAACAGCTGTTGGTTGAGCAAACTGAACTAATTATCTTTTTTTATATCCAAGCATACATTTCCTTAAATTTGATAATAAACCTTATCCAGTATGTTATTCTAATAATGTTATGTACAGTAAATGACATGTATCTTGTCTGTCTGATTGCATGCCTTATCTTCTCTCCCTCCCTGGCCTCCGGGTGTTTCTCTGTCTGTCTCTCCAGGCTTTCCTCTGAGGCCACAGGACTGGCAGCCAACTGATAAGACACTGCATCTGCACTAAATCTCACTTTTATATCATCGGCCACCATAAAGCAGTCAATGCAACTATCCAACTTAAGAGTTTATATATTATGCTGCCTCTTCCTCATTTTGAAATCATGTCAACCATCACCGATTTGATCCGCTGATTTCATTATTTATTTCATTTTGTTTTGGTTTTAGTCAAAAGAAGCAAACGATTAGGTTTTTAATTCCCCTTTTTGAGTCGAGTTGGAGGTTTTAATGATTTGTTATTAGACCTTTTTTTTTGATGGATCCCCCTCTCTCTCTCTTCCCTTTTTTTCTTTCTTTGCCATCACAGAGGAGTAGAGTTGGAAAACTCTGAATAGACATATAGATTTAGTTCTGTACAGTCATTTTTTTTTTCTTTAAAAAGGAAAAGACAAAAAAGGTAAAATAAAAAAGTATCAAAAATAAGAATAGAGTGACTGTTTTATTCTGTGTTTATATATACACGCCCTCTCTCCCCTCCACTTTTCTCACCCAGTTTCACAAAGTCGGGTCTGTCAATTTTACGTCCACACTCACTTGCTTTAGATATACACAGCGTTCTCCCCCTTTGTCACCTTTTCAATTTGAAGTGCTTGTAAACATGGATTACACTCGTGTCACTGAGGAGAATACGTAGCTGTACAACGCACTGTCACCGATCTATATTTGGTTATGATGACAAATGTTCTAACACTCATGATTGAATTTATCCACATAGTTTAAAATGTCACTTTTCCCCTTCCTCTACATGTCATTCCTGTTTTTCCCCCTCTCCTCGTCCTGAGATCCTGTGTTGATATTTTGCTGGGATGGGAGGTTTTTGGGGGATTTGGGCTTGGCTATAGGGATCGGAAGCAGAGGGTTCTCCTCGCTTTTTTTGTAAAGACTGATATATACTAAAAAAAAAAAAAAATGTTGGAATATTTGTTTTAAATGGAGGAAATATTTTTTTTTAAACTACCAAAGGGGGATTAACTCCTGGACACTGGCTGATCTGTCTATTAGATGTGATGAGGCTGAGAACTGAAATGATTGAGGCTCTGGAACAAAGAAAGGGTTGTGATTTAACACTAGTTTCCTGCTCTTTGCTTTGCTCAAGTCAGAAAATTATTTTATTTTTTATTTGCAGGAAAGAAAAAAACTTTTGTGCACGTTTTGAGACTGTAGACCTGGGTGCCACAACATTGTTTAATAAATACAGAAATAAAGATGTGAAATGCTCAAACCACAACTTGTATTGAGACTTTTGTCTGAAATATACCGAACACACACACACGTTGAGATTTTACAGGTTTGATTTTATTTTAAATTGTTTCTTAAATATATTTATTGTACAGTTACAATAATATAAAAAGCAAACGTTTCAGTTCATACAGGGTGGTTTCAATCAGCATCATGGGAAACACAAGTACCTCCACAATTGAGACACTAGAGGGCAGTAGTTTTGCTTTTTGGCAACATTTTATCCTGCAGGAGGATTTCTAGCTTTAAATCTTGGGAGGGTGGGGGGCATAATCTGTTTAAAATGCTCTACATATTGAAAGTTTAAAACATCAGATAAAAAAAAAAAGCTGCCATTTGTAGCTTATCGAGTGGGACCTGATCAGTCATAAACTAGTGGAACAGGATGTGCTGCTGTACAGTAAGCTTGAATCACGTGCACGCAAGAAGGCTTGTCAAGGGACACAAGTACGTCAAAACCAGAGTTTCATGTATCATACTGTCTGTTATGCACATTAGTGAGAAAATACCATCTGTTAGCCAAAATGTCAGCTGGTGAGGACAATATCAGACCATTCTGTAAACCAGATTTTTATTTTATGAGTGGATGGAGGAAAAAAATGCTAAATTAGGGTCCAATTTTTCAGCATTATTGGATAAGGGTGTAACGATCCATTGATATATCGTTTCAATGATCGACGATCCAATATCATTGATGCAAAGTGAAAACATCGATACGTTTCGTCTTTGCGATACGCCTTTATTTTAAAATTCCCATGGTACGTCTGTGTCTCCATTTCTGTCCAAGCACACCTCCTTTCTACAAATCTCAGTAATAAAATTGAGATTTGTAGAAATTTGTAGCAACTAAAACAACTAATCGTGTTTTAGTTGCTTTTCGTGAGTTGATATAAATGAAACTGATGTGTTAACTAGCGATACAATATCGTCTCATTATCGAGCGCAGGCTCCTGAATTGAATCAAACTGAAATGGTATCGATATCACTTTGTGATATCAGCAAATATCGTATCGTTGTCCAAAGAATTGATATATTGTATCGTGATGAAACTTGTGATTTACACCCCCGAGCTAAAGATAACTTCTGTCATCTTCTGTCACAGATGAGCCCGTGATTTCTTTGTGATAAAACAATACTCGATTGTTAA
This sequence comes from Sebastiscus tertius, assembly GCA_916701665.1. NCBI lineage: Eukaryota > Metazoa > Chordata > Actinopteri > Perciformes > Sebastidae > Sebastiscus > Sebastiscus tertius. The sequence goes on along the minus strand of CAKAOH010021606.1, from coordinate 169,385 downwards.
GTTTCCCCCTCATCTCTCTTCTGTGCTGGTACGCTGCAAACATAGTGTGGCCACAAGTCTGCCAAAAACCATGAAAGTAAAGTCATATTTTGCAGTTATTTGAGATCTATTTTTGGTGTTTTGTGTCCCTGTCATCCAAATGCCTTCAATCTGCAGTCTTTCTTTTGTTGCATTGTTTTCCTCTACGGATGGATCTATGGATATTTAAATTTGATCTGAGTCACAAACAGTGACCAATAGGCCATCCATACTTTATCACAAGCATGCTTTTCTGATGCTATATACACCCCTAGATGACCAAAAAAGGGATTCTCAAACTGGTATTGCGTTTTAATACAGTAAACACTGCAATACTACTAATAAAAAAAGCCCATCTGCCCTGAGTGAACTCAGCTGTGGTTCCTTTGACCTGTGACATGACGGGACATACTGACCCAGAGCAGACATATTGCTTTTTCTTTGTTCACACGTTCCTCTTTTGTCTGTGTTTTAGATGCTCGAGACATGAACGGCAGCTACAGTACATTCTACTACCAGAAGCTTTTTTTGAGGTTCAAACAGAGTAGCGCCACCTAATTAGAAACATCAGCACCTTTAAATTATACAATCTCACGTTTTAAAAATTTGTTCATTTTACAACATCACATATTTACATAGATATTAAAACGCAGGAGTAGAAAATGGAAACATAATCCATGACACAAATATAAATAAAAAATGTAAACAACACAAATGAAAAATGTAAACATTGTGGTTTTTTTGTTTTTTTTTAAAGAATGTCAATGGATTCACTGTAAAATAACAATAAATTAGTCAGTGCACAACGTTTTGAGAGGAAATGCAATATGACACGATGATCACGAGGAAATCAGTACATTTCATAAATTAAGTGCACGCAGCAGTGATGCTGACTGTAGAAACATTAAAATATAATGACGCCCTGATAGGATCTTATAATCATGTTCTCATATGACACAATGTGAAATAACGTGACACATTTTCATAACGGAGATAAAAAATACAAATCGACACGGAAGATGACGTTAATAAACGGTTGTGTGGATGGCTTCTTTGACCGAGGCCTCTGCTGTTGAGGTGTTTTTGCGAAGCTGATCTTGGGCCGGTTGCTATGGCGGCTGCTGCTGCTGCTCCGTCAGCTCTGCCAGCGCCCCAATTCAGTTTGATGCATTTATCTCAAATTAAATGGGATGTTCTGGGTTTCCCCCCCACCCAAGGATATCAGGTTTTTGAGAACACTCACCAAAGGGTTTGTTTTTTTTTGTTCCTGCTTGGGATGACGCCTTCATTTCCTGCTTCTCTCTAATGTCCCTGATCGTAACTCTGTGTATTCGTAGGTCTGTTAGAATAAAAGAGGCAATTCACAGGCCAGATCTGCAGGAGTTTGAGTGGGCTGAGGTGTCAAGTTAGATTTTCACCAGTTGGCTGGAGGTTGGCTGGGTTCTGCACTGCCTGAATGGTCCAGCTCTGCGCTGTCACAGTCCGAGTCATCATACAGGCCCTGGTGGGAAGGAGAAACGAGAATTATATGAGTTAATGTTGACTGCAAAAGCAGATTCTGACCTCCTATATATATCAGTCTATATCATGCATTCTCCTTTCATCCACTCTCTACAGCAGCCTACCTCATAGTTATGGTCATTACTAGCGAGCTGGGTCTTGACTTGTCGGAGAATAGCTTCCTTCTCAGACAACCCGTCGGAGCCCAGCTGGGTCGGGTCGGACGGGTCGGCGGGGATCTCCGAGCCCTGAGACAGCAGGTCGTCGCTCTTGTCGTCGAGACGCTCGTCGGTGTTGGTGCTGACCACGTCCGGCGTTCCGCTGTGGGAGTGGTCGGTGGTGTTTCCCTCCTCGCCGTCCGAGACCGACAAGTTCTCTGAGCTGAAGGTGGACAGGGACTGGCATTTGCTCATGCTCGCGGGACGCCTGAGTGGGAATGCAATAGGTAAGAGTACATATAAGTACTTAACAGTAGAGAGTAATGATGGGTGAAAAAAAGAGACGACACAGACCTACAGGCATGTTCAAACCAGACATGCTGCAGTATGAATTCTACTGGGCCATGCAGATATAAAGTTAAAAAAATGTGTCTTGTGTGTCATCGTCGTGGCTGAGTATAAGGATCACACTTGCATAACTGCTTGTTGCTAATATTCACACACATTGTATAAATGCAGGGATGGAAATGTAATTACAGTAGGTCTTCAATGATTCTATTCAAGTGTTTAATAACTCTTACCGTCTCCTTGGCAACTCCACTTCACTGTCCACTTCTCCTTCCTCTTCCTCTGACGACACTCCACGTCTCTGCGGAGGAAATGAACATCATGTATGAATGAAACCCCGGTGATTCCATGTCTCAGCGCACATTAATCAGCCTCATTCCTGCCAACAGTCCTGCCTGAGCTGCTGGTAACATATATGATCCTGATGACACCCTGGGTACAAACTGTACACGGTGTCACTTCCGGAAAGTGACTGAAGAATTTAGGATGGCTATGACTTTTGCTATGTATTCATCACTCATGTCTTACTTGTGAAACATACAAATACCCTCAGCTAATGCATGTCAAAAGCTGAAGTGGCAACTACTTCAACTACTAGGTGGTAGTAATTAACCACTTGAATGTAGTCTTTCCACCGCACTCTGTGGTTTCTGTGTGTAATCATTATTTTACTTAAAGGTACAGTGTGTGGTTGCAGATTGCAACCAACTGAGTACCCCTCCGCTCGATACCCCCATTCCAAGACTGCAGTAACGTGAGCCGCCGAGTGCAAAATCATGGTAATGCTGTTTGCCTCGCTCAGAGGCCATCCTTACCATAATAACACTACTTTAGGAGCAACGGAATTCAGACGGCAACTGGCGGTACCACAGTTTTTACACTCTGCGGCTCACGTTACCGCAGTTTCACAAGTGTATCAAAGGTAACGTAAAAACGTGAAAGGCTCTCTCTAGAGCCAGTGTTTGGTTTGTCCGTTCTGGGCTACTGTAGAAACATGGTGGACTCTGTGAAGAGGAGCCGCTCCCCATGTAGATATGAAGGGCTCATTCTAAGCTAACGAAAACACAACGTTTCTTAGTTTCAGATGATTACACTAATGAAAACATACTTATTAATATTATATTCCATTTCTGCTAATACATCCTCCAAAATGTTTCACACTGGTCCTTTAATGGAGTGATGGTAAATATATAATAGTCCAAAAGGTTTTTGCTATCTGGACTTCTAGCGTTTTTCTTTTGTTTGACCCCTCTACAGATGCTAATTTGTGAATGCGTAGACAGTTGTTATTGTCAGTAAATACACCTGTACATCAGGTTGAGTCAAGACAGTGATGAAAGCAGGAAAATGTTTTGCTTAACTGTCAACAAATGAAATCAAAATGTTTACATTTTCCCGAAACCTCTCACTGCTAATTAATCTTTGCTCACTTATAATTCAGAAGTCAAAATGATTTTGTGAAACTGGTCCACAACAATGCTCTGTTTAACTGCGTCCTTTTAGACAACGCTGTTAAAAGTCTCACCTGGCTGCGTGTGACTGCTGCCCTGTAGAGCAGTGCTGCAGGAGTGAGGCGTTGACTTCTGGGTGAGCGTGTGATCACCGGCCCGTCCTCCTTCTCCTCTGCCTCGTGGGAAACACGGGGGTTCCCGAGCACGGACGCCCTCCCTGCGGCTGCTCCCCTGCCGCAAGGCGAGTCGGGGCTACTGGAGAACGGGATAGAAGCTGCATCCTCGCTGGGCGTGTCACTGCGTGGAGGTGTTTCTGCCTGGTCGTCGGCCCCTACACCCACATCCGGCCCCTCCTCGGGCTCTCCAGTCCTTCTACTCTCCCCCAGCCCGGCTGAGGCGCTCTGGCTGCCCGCTCGGTCCAGCCCCGGCCTGTCCTGCCCCTTCCTCCGGTTTTCAGCTTCCAACGTGGTTGAAATGAGATCCGGGCTCGAGGAGTACATCTTCTTGAGCAGCAGATCGTGCTGCAGGCCCCTGAGGGCTGCACTGGGGTCTAAAAGCTGCTTGCTGCTGGGAACCGATGAGGTGGCGTTGACCATGGCTAATGACGAGGAGAGAGTGGCTTTCAGCTGAGCCAAGTCTCCGCTGCTGCCTTTACCAGCCTTCCTGTAGCGGGGTTTTCCTCGGCGTGAGCGGCCGGGGGAGGTAGAGCCCTTGTTGGGGATTGTGACCTGGGTCATGGAAGAGTCCAGTTTGGGGAGGATGACCTCTGACTTTAATAAGTCTGGCCTGGAAAGGACAGGGACAGAATTAATAAAAAAACAGTGGGAAAGAATAAACATATAAATACATTCATCGCTAGATAGATGCTAGTTTATCGTGTGCATTCTTCACCATATAAACTGAAGGATAAGGCTGGTGGTATTCTATATTTTTAAATTCCCTAAATTAATACTGTCCAACTCTGATTGTATTGAAGTCTATGAGAAAATGTCCGTACCGCTCACTTGATTTATTACCTCAGTAAACATTGTAAACATGAGTTTATGGTCTCAATCGCTAGTTTCAAGTCTTCTTCAATACAGCATGATGTTCATTTAGTAAATTATGGTCCTATTTAGAGTCAAATAGACCATAAAGCAGGGTATGCTTTAGGGCGTGGCTACCTTGTGATTGACAGATCGCTACCACAGCATTGTCCAGTCTGGGAGTTGTACGTGTTTTAGTCTTACAACGTTAACCCTTTCACAGTGTGTTTTCAGTTCATGGAAGTTAATTATAAGCTTTTTGGTCGTATTCAGCATTCTGTTGTACTTATAGCTCCACCCTCTCGTGTCACTTCTGGTTGCAAATAACCAAGATGGCGACGGTCAAAATGTCGAACTGGAGGCTTCAAAACAGCAGTCCACAAACCAATTGGTGACGTCACGGTGTCTACGTCCACTTCTTATATACAGTCTATGGTTTTTAGCAAACATTACTCAAACAGGAGTAAATACTGTATTTGTTGGGGACTCTCTTAAACTGTGGATTTGGTGCACTAGTGGGCATGTCACCCATTTCAACGGTGTGATTTCAGTAGTTTCTGGACAACAATGGAAGTCTACGTGGCACAAAGGAATTAGCCAATACCCAACTTTGGTTTTGGTCTCATGTGTTGAAGATTAGAAACTATAGAATATCACCAAACTTATCCTTTAACTTTGGGGTTCACATAATATTCAAGACCAACTTGATCAAACAATCCACAAATAAATGCTGCAAAATCTAAATAACATCCTCCTCGCTGTCTCACCTCTTGCTGTGTGAAGGCAGCTTCTGAGGTACGTTGCGTTTCTTCATGAGCTTCTCCATGGAGTTGGAGGAGGCCGACTGTCTGGAGCTGTGGTGCTTGAAGCAGCCCGGGTACTTCTTGTCCAGCGACTGCTCCCTCCTGATGTTTAAACACAAAGGTGATACTCGTTTAATGGATGTCAATGGACACTCAGCATGGCATAAAAGAGCACTTTGTTACATGCGATGGCCCTGTGTGACTGGACGTAATGGCCCTTCACTTTACATTACGGATGACCTTTTCCATGCTCTAAACACTGCTTAACCACCGTGGATGGGTAAAGCTATTAGTACAAAGTATTTGAATAACTACAACCCTAGTTTTTCTATTGTTACTGTGTGATACATTTTGAAAATGACTACAGTCTACCGCCCTAGGTCTACTTGATTTCTAACCTTACCTTGGCTGGACTTAAAAAAGGGCTTTTCACTCACATTGACTTATGCAAACTAATATTTTGTATTTTATGTTTTTAATTAATTTAGAGCATTTTGTTTTTACTTTGGCATTAAAGGGTCTTTCTCTGTTAATCATCAGCAGCAAAAGCCACATTAAATTCCCTTTCATTCAATGTCGTAAAACAATAAAACATGAAAGCTTTTTTTTTCATATATATGTACTGTAAATCAATGTCAGTGTTCATACTTGTGCAGTTCTTTCTCTTTGATCTCCAGCTGCAGCATGATGGCGTTGAGCTCCATGTAGAGATTGTTGGCTCGCTCCAGTTTCCTCTCGTAGTGCTCCCGGATGTCCAGTGCATGTCTGTGTGGAGAGGGACTTTAATACATTTATCTACTACTAACACAATTGTAGCTTATCCTTATGTCTCTGTTAGTGGTATATATATATATATACCACTATTTTGTATTTCTGTCTGTGCATATATATATATATATATATATATATATATATATATATATATATATATCCACATCTGTATTTCAGGATGTCCGTCCTCTTTGTGTGTTTCTCTGCTGACCTGAGTTCTTCTCTGCGTCGTTTGATCAGCTCCTCGTCCAGCCGGTGGAGACACGTCCCCTCGGACTTGATCTGCTCAAAGTGTTGCCTCACCTCGTCCCTCCACTCCGCCTGGTGAAAGAAACACACAAAACATATCCATCAGAGCAGGTAACATTAAATAATGAGGTACAGTAACTGAATATTTCACCATTTTACAGGCACAAAAACAACAAAAAACAATCTGTTTGGATCATTTTAAACTACAAGTGGTGTCTTCTCCATCTTCTAATAGTACTACTAATACAATGATTGATGCTACTTCTCCCAATACTGTAATTACCATCTCTGTAGCTGCCTGTGGAAATACAGCAGGAGACCAAGCAGATATATATTTTGGCATTTGTTTTTAATTTCTGCCATTCCTGTTTTTTCAATTGGGATAATAAAGTATGACTCCACTTCATTTGAGTAATAATATTAACAACAAATGATATCAATACTAAGAATGAACTTCATTGCACCTTCATCTAGTAAAAAAAAGCTCTTAATTCGCAGAGCAACGGAGTTTTCGCGCGTATCACCGAAACAAAAACCCATTAAGCTGTCGGATGATAATCAATACAGCGGGGAGCGAAACTGAACATGAACTGACATGACATGAGCACAAAAAAAAGATGCAGCGTGGGCATTTTTCTTGTAGCGTACAGCTGTTATCTGATACCTGTCATATCAAAGGACAAAGGAAGTCTGATATATGAGCGTGTGCACGTACATGCATATGTGTGTGTGTGTGTGTGTGTGTGTGTGTGTATTTCTGTCTGTGCATGAGTGATGCTCTTCTTATTAAGCTAATGGACTCTTGTGCGCACTCTTCTATGTCTCCAGTCCCCTCTTTCTCCTCTCCCTTTGCTCTCTGTGCCCTACCATTAAAGCAATCAATACACTCCAGCAGCAAATACTTCTTTCTAACGTCACAAGAAAAATCCATTATGGGGCAGAGAGGAGAGAAACCGGGGAGGGTTGCAGCAGCAGCGGCAGCAGCAGCAGCGAGTGGGGGGAAGGGGGACAGGGAGAAATAAAGGATCAAGGATAAGTGGAAGAGAGTGAAAGAGGTTTGTATTTTGCATCAGGAGATATAAAATAAGGAGGAGGCAGAGGGTTGCTGCGACGAGGAAATTAAATAGTATTTCTTTTGTGCGTGTGTGCGCCTCGTGATTATACATGCTTGAGTTCTAAATGGATCTGGGGTTCTTCATGGCTGAGTAAAGACATATCTTTCACACAATTATACTTTTTCCCCTGTCTTTCATCTGTTTGGGTTCGCAGCGGTCAAACATATTTGTCATTGCCCCTCCTCACCCATCCCCCTCCCCATCACAGGCACGCCCTCCTTCTCCATCACACAGACCTTCACCATCACGCGTTGATACGATGGGACCAAGGAAGCAACAATAATATGTTGTGATTGAAAGGACAGGTATTATTAGTGGGCTCCCGAGGGTGCATCTGCACTGCTTGTAGTTAGTTACCGCAGTAGACTGGAAACAAATGGCAGCGAGTTGACAGCAAAATGACTATTAGAGGTAGTGGCTGCTGTTGACAGGAGGTTTTCTATTAAGAGACGTACAGAGCTCATGTGTACCTCATCTGATGTTCATTTATTTATCTTTATTTGACAAGGGAGACTGTGACTTGAGAGATGATGCTTCTCAATTATAGTTTCCCTTAATTGTACGATTATGACACTGTACAATGTGTGAACAAGATGATGAATTAAGTGCTTCCTTCCACTTTTCTGTCTACTTTCTCTGCAAGGTCTAAACAGGTATTGATGAATCTAAAAATGTCATTAAATCAAATTTTACTCGTCATTTTAGAGTGGTTCCCAAACATTTTCACGTCAAAGACCCCTAAACTGACACAAATTAGACTCCATTTTATACGATTTTGTCCCAGGGTCCCCCATCTGACAGGAAAATAGTCATACACTCTGTCACTGTGTTACTCATGGATGGAATTATAGTGAAAATAAATGATTCAAGGACCCCTGGGCTGTCCCCGGACCCCACTTTGAAACCACTGATTTAGATGTCAAAGTAGCGTCTGAGTTGGGACTGCTGGCAGAGATAAAGGCAGCTTACCTGGGACTGAAAGTAGGTTTCTTGTGGAGTCGACAGGATATCTGCTGAGGCGATGTCCAGATGCAGGAGAATCTGTCTGAAGGAAGGCCTGTTTCTTGTCTTGCAGTTCCTACGGACAATTTAAAACAAATGTTTTGTCAGAAATGCAAGATTATTATTAGTTCCATCTGTGTAAAATGCCATTTAATGTTGTTTTTTACGTCTCTCAGCCTTCTTAAAGCTTTTAACATCATTATATTCTCTTAGTGCTGATGCCTCTTTCGTTTCCCCTATCACTCTTCTTCCCTTCATCTCTCTCTGCCTCCCTCGTCCTCCCCCTCTCCCATACACTCACCAGCATTGCCTCAGGAGCAGTTTGAAGCTGTCTGGGCAGCTGTCAGGTACAGGCAGATGTAGACTGTTGTTGCCCACACCCCAGATGATAGCGGAGGAGTCCACGTCCTTATAGGGCACCTCTCCTGTCAGCATCTCCCACAGCACGACACCGAACGACCTGCAGAGACATGTGGAATATTTACTTTCAGACACACTGATCAAGATGTGAGGTGAACTGATAGGAAGGAAGCGTCACACTTTTAATTTTGTGAATATAAATCTTGAGATATAGATTAGTACAACTGTTACATCTGATGGATACTTTATCGCTGTAAAAAGCCTTTGCTGCTGATGCCTTGTGGGCAGCCTTTGGTAGCTTATTATCAAGGTTTAATCAGTTTGGTATGAAAAGTTTTGTCACTGCTAACAATTTTCTATCATTGGAAAAAGGGCTGGCATAATATCAGATTTTCACTGAATGATTATCGTAGCCAAAAGAAATCACGATAATGATATTATTGCGATATCTATAGAATATTTGTCAAATTCATCTTTAAATGTATATATAGTGCATTTTGTCTCTTTTTTGGCAAATGAATTACACTCAAATGTAGGAAGGGGCAGAGAGAATCTGTAACCATAACTGTATAAATAAAATGATTTAAGAGGTGCTGGATTATTTACACAATATTATCATATGTGTATTATTGACATGGTATCAATATTTCATTTTCATCACGGTTATGGTCAATAACGGTAGATTTCGACACTCCTAATTGGAATCATGTTAATAACGCTTATACTGGTAGTAACCAAAATATCCTACAGTATACTGCAGATTCCCTTCTATGAACATATATGTATGTTTTACTAATATTCCTAGTGCAGGTTAAATTTACGCCATGATAAATACATCACAGCTCTAAAAAAATACAGAAATTGGTGACAAATGAATCCCACGATGCTTTATTTCACTACGGTTGAGTGTTTCATTGATGAGCTCCATCTTCACCTCTATTTGAGGTGAAGAGAAGAGTGATCAGGCCCACGGGGGAAGGTAACTAAGGAAAGTCTGTTGTTGGTGACTCTGGGTTGTCATGGTGACCATGTACAGTATCCAAGGCGCCACGCAGCATCACGCGCAGCACTGAGGAGGCGTGTGATGTTGTGTTTATATGCCTACATATTTTTAGAGTCTCTCCCATCTCCTTGTTTATGATTCATGATGTAAATGCACAATAAGAGATACTTGATTTCAAGGCAATGCATGTCATTTATTTAACCACCAGTTTTAATATTAGCTGTTAATTAGATGATGGATTAAGTTATTGCTTTATTTCTATACACTGTAATATCATTCAGTAAAATAAAATAAAGCTGAGTCCTTCGTCTTTTACAGCAAATTACATTTGAAGATAGAGAAATGAAAATCACCACATTTTTTGTTGTTGTTTTTAACCAAAATTAAACTCCTTCCATGAAATTAATTTTGTTTGATCATTTGATCCACAGACTCAGCAGCTACAAAACCAAATGAAAAACATTCTTGTTGCTTTACAGTTATTTTACATAATATAATGCAGCATCATACTGAAGCCAGTCAATACATAGCTTCATAGATTTTGTCTGCCTATATGTCCCTGGTGTTACAGTAAGTAACATTTCCCTATGTTATTTTTATATTTTTAGATATCTGTATTTACTTATCATCAGTTCCACATACTGTACAGATTTTAGCTTTAGCTTTGTGATTAACAGTACTTTTTCTTTGTTATTCTATTTATTGTGTTTTAATTTGTTGACCTGAGTGGCGAGTTACAGCCCTTGCAGGAGCAAATGTAGTTGAGTTGAATTTAACTGAGTTAAAGAAAGGTCATACATTTTTTAGCTAATTTTAGGGCTGCTCCCTCTTAGTCGACTAATCCGTTGTTTTGGTCTCAGTCAAATAAGATTTCTTTAGTCAATTAGTCGTTTTTTTTCATGCTGAATGACTTGTTTCTAAGAAAGTTATGAGCACACCTCTGGTAAACACAAGATTTAAAGTGGTAGTTTTTTGTTAATATTTTCGGAGAAACTCAGTTTTACAGATCTGTCGATTAAATCAACTAATCAATTTGTCAACAAAATTGTATTTCTTTGGTGAAGGACAGCCCTAGTTAATTTGTATCACTTTAAAATGTGATTATGTTACCTCTGGCTATCTTGGTATAGTCCTTATATAAAGCTCAAACAGGAACATGAGTTGTTCCGGCTGTCAACAGCACAAAACAAAACTTCATACACACAACACAACCGCATCCCTCTCTGACTCACTCTTCTCGTGGTATGAACTACTACATAATTTACATACATTTAAACAAAACTGTACAGTATGCACCCGTGTGCTTTTCTATCTTTCCACATGAGAAGCTTTTTAATCCTATTTTCACCTCTCTGCTAATGCACTACTGGCCCTGGGCCAAACCATCCGCAGGCTGGGAAGGTTATTCCAGCCTCTCCTGAGCACTGCAGCATCTGGCAAATCAATTATTAAATTAGCCAGCGTTCCTTTCAGGACGGAGAGGAAGAGTGATGGAGGGATGTAGGATGGGTGAGAGAGGCGGGGAGAATGTATTGGTGGCTCAACACAGGGCAACCCATCAGATATGGCCGAGGCCCTATAGAATTTCATGTAATGAGATATTGTACATAATACTCAATAGATTTTCTGGAAATAGGATCCTACGCTCTATACTGTAGTAGGCTGGGACTAATGAGATTTTATGTTGATTCAATGACAGATAAGACAAATCATAAGGGGAAACTGCACCAGTGCAAAAGGACAGTGGAAAAAGGGTTATGACACTTACCAAATATCCACTTTCTCTGAGACGGGTTCGTTGCGTATGACCTCAGGAGCCATCCAGGCCACCGTACCGGCAAAGGACATCTTGGTGCTCTTGTCACTGAGCTCCTTGGACGTGCCGAAATCAGAAATCTTCACTGCGTCATCGTAAGTGATCAGTATGCTGGAATGCAAAATTGGACAGTGAGTTTATATTTGAGTAAAAACATTTTAAAAACAGCCAAGTTAAATCAGCTGTAATCGAAATGTTTGCTAAATGTATACTAATTCAAACCAATCATTGGGCCAGTCAGTAACATGACACCTTAAGGCCTTGCAGAGTTGGAAATTTCCCTATTAATCATATCTAAATTTGGTGTCAATCAATGTATCTTTGTAAAGCAGTGGTTCCCAACCTGGAGGTCAGGACCCCAACTGCAGGTCACAAGATAAATCTGAGGGTTTGGGAGATGATTAAAAGGATATGAAAGAAGGAAAAACATATTTCTGCTGCACAAAATTATATTTTTTCCCCTGTAAATTACTGGATAATTCAATCTCTTCAGGCCTCTAAAAAGTAAGTTCAAATATAGTGAGCTATCTAAGTCGGACCTAAGCTTTTATTGCGTCTATTAAGTGACTTGTTTGCCTTAACATTATCATTTACACTTGAACTACAGAGCTGTAAGCACACATTTCATTTCACCAGGTCTACAAAACTCACTTTGGTGACTTGAGGTCTCTGTGGATGATCTTGTGGAGGTGAAGGTAGTTCATGCCCCCAGCGATGCCCATGGCCCAGTCCATGAGCAGGGATGGATGGATCTTCCTGCCGGCTCTCAGCACCTCGTACAGCTGTCCCTGGGCACAGTACTCCATGATGATGCAGTAACATGGAGCCTGGGTGCAAATACCCCTGAGAGGTACACAGAACACATTACAGTTGTTACAATGCAAGTAATGAATAGAAAAAACTTTTTAGTGGGATTCTCTGCACATTTTGTGATCTAATAAGAGCAACTGATGATTCCTACTAACTTGAAAGTGATGATGTTCGGGTGTTTGAGCTTGCGCAGGTGCTTGATGTCTGTCTCTTTGATGTTCCGCACTTTTTTGACAGCCACTTCCTGTCCGTACAGTTTGCCCAGAAAGACGGCGCCCTGGGCTCCGCTGCCCACCCACTGCAGGTCAGATATCTCCTCGAATGGGATCTCCCACGCCTCTGAGGTTGGAGAAAAAAAGATGGAGGTAATGTAGTTGGTTGAGTTTATCGGTGTATTGACAGGTCAATTATGGATATACAGCAGAGCGATGATTGTCATATTATTGTGAACTGATTACAGCCTTATTTTCGCCTGCATACTCATATTCTTGAGTGCAGCTGATGATTCATAACATAACTAAACACCAGCCAGTTGCACCTTTAATGAGTAATAGAAATAACCTTTATGTTCTTTATTTGATGTTGTGATGATTCATATTGCTTTATTACAGATATGTCACCCCTGGTCTGGTTACGTGATTGAGAATTTTCTTCATACTTTAAAGGAATAGCTCGACATTTTGGGAAATAAGCTTACTGGCTTTCTTGTCGAGGTTTAGATAATAAGATCGATACCGCTCTTATGTCTGTCCATTCTATGTGAAGCTACAACTAGCAGCTGGTTAGCTTAGCTTAGCATAAAGACTGTAAACAGAAGGAGACAGTTAGCCTTGGTAACAAAATCTGCCTACCAGTACCTCTAAAGCTCATTAAATAACATATCATATTTTGATGGTTAAATTGCACGTTCTAGTTTTATGGGTGCAGTAACTTCTTGGATTCTCCACTGGTTGCCTGGCAACCTCAATAAATACACCAGAACATAACCCCAAAGAATGGATATTGCCAAAAAGTGAAAGTCAATTGTTCGTTCGATTGCAACATCAGTGCCCAGCAGCAGAGCTACGCTTCCGCCATTTTGGACTGAAAGCAACTAGCGGACGCCAGTAAAACATCCGCCTAAAAGAGCCATACAAAAGTGAAACAATTTTTTTTCTATTCTACTGTCATATTCTACCAAAATGTTCAATGTGTTGAACATTAAAATATTATAAATATAATAAGTGTTTTCAGACCAAAATGGCAGCAGCGGCTGTTGTCAAAAAAACACTGGAGTTTCATCTCTTTGCTTATATACTCTTTGAGTATAAAACACTTCAAGTTTAGTTGTTGCATCCATTCCATATCTGTATCAAAAGCTAATCAAGACAGAAAAAAAGACCTGTATGTAAAACTAAAGCTAATAGGATCATACAGCACCACAAGATGCGGTGCTGTTTTTGCAAATATCGGTTAGACCTGTAACAGTAAAACCTGTTGTAAGCCCTGGCTCTTACAGTAACGCAGAGCCCAAGTTGATATCTTTTTTTTTCTCGGTTGTTGAACCTCACCTTAACCTAAGACTCGGGGTGTGCAGGCAGACAGACAGGGAGCTCTAATCTCCTGTGGGTAAATCTCCCTCAGCCTCTTAAATCCTGCTTAGTGCCATTGTGGGGTTGACGCGAAACAGGGGTCCAACGCTCAGGAGGGAGGAAGGGGTGGAAGAGGGAGGGGATTTGAGAGCCTAATGTGGACGTACGGTGGATAGGGAGGTGGAGGGGTATGAGGGTGGTGGTGATGGTGGTGGTAACTCTGTGTGTGCGTGTGTGTGTGTGTAAAGAGGAAAGAGAGGAGGGGGATTCCCCACGGGTCGGCAGGGGTCCATGTGGCCGAAGACAGATTATTAATACAGAGAAAATATACAGCCTGCTCTGCTGCTGTTCTTAACTGGCGGAAGGAAGATTTAGACACATTTATCATATTAATAAGGATAACATGAATGATTAATGCTCTCCAGTGATAGATTGAGGACTCAATCTCTAATGAGCCCCTAAAATGTCATAAGGCCACATCTGATACACCAGAATATTGCCAAGTCTGCTTTGTTTGATCTGAGGACATTTAGATTATCACCGAGCACCCTACAGTCCTTAACAATCAATAAAAGGACAGACAATTTCCCTGCTTTCTCTATTGTGCCTTCCAATCAAAGCTTAAGAATAGAGCATTGTGATATGGCAAGCAGGCACTCAGTTGCAAAACCCCTATTTGTGTCACTTTTATAATATCCGTTTTGCTCCTGTGAGTGTGTGTGTGTGACTCCCTGTGATGCTGCACGGAGGAGGGGAACAGCGAGGTGCAGATGGGCTGGGAGTGATAACAGCACAGGATGAAAAGGGAGAGGAAAGGAGACAATGAGAGATGGAAGGAGGAGGGGAGCGGAGGGGAGATGTGGAAGTCAAACGGGTGATAAAATATCAGGAGGCTATCAAGACAAGGAGACGTATAGATCAGCCGCCTTCAAGCCCGATGCTGTATTTATTCTATCATGTTCGTTTTTGGCATCTTATCTTAACTTTATGTGTTCTTGTCAGTGCTGGATATTAAGTGTTTTTTTATTTGTGGAGGTGTTTATGTGTGCGTGCAGCCATCCTTGGGCTCACACATGTGTGTGTGTCAGGTTTGTGTTAATAGAGATGAGAGGCGCAGGGTCAGAGCGTGGCCATGCATAATTCATGGAGCAGATTTGGCAGAGGGGTCCCGGGGGAGTTCAGCGCTATTGTAGTGGCTGCAGACATAAACAACACAGCGTCACAGGGAGCTAGTTTCATTGGGGGGGGTGGTGTGCTGGGGAGAAGGTGGGGCGGGCACAAGCAGGCGAAGGGATGGTGTGGGGGGGAAATATCTGGGGAAAATAAGCCCTTTGCAGCTTTGATGGAGTCTCTCTCTCTCTGGCTGCAGCTCTTTCACGTCAAGCAAAGTGTTTGTTTACAACATGGCCTTTGTGGGGAGCCATTTTTCTACCAACTGTTTAATGTAATTAAAGTGGGGGATAAGATCATTTAATTAGCATATCAAAGCTTCAGACTGGAATTAAATGGGAGCTATTGGAAAACTATAGCAACCATTAATGCCAATGTGTGTAGATCCACTGGAATGGATGTGACTGCTAAGACTTACCGTCCAGGCCGTGTTTGTGCTCTGTGGAGTAAGCTTTGCCAATCATAGTCCAGACAGGCCGCAGACACCCAAACAACCCCTCCAGAAACCCTCCTCCCCCTCCGGTAGACTGGCACTGCAGCCTGGCGACACCCGCCTGGCTCCTGACCGCGCTGCTGTCCATCTCCTGCCCCTCTCCCTCCGTCCTTCCTGGAGTCCCATCATGCTCGTGGAGCTTCAGGACACTATTGGCAAAGTGCTCCTGTTGTTCCTCGCCTGGCGTCTGGTTGTGCCCGGCAGTCTGCCCCTCTCCTCCTCCTCCTCCTCCTCCTCCCCCGGAGTCCACTGCACCTCCGGTGTCTATGGAGAGGACGTTGCGGAGGACGCACTGGGTCGGGGTAAGGTCCATTTCTGGGGTGCAGGGTGTTTCGGCATCAAGGCGACGAAAGGATGGAGGATCAGAGAGGGGACTGTTGAAGCCGGAGAGAGAAGGAGAGGGGGCACGAGGTTCATGAACGAGCGCCATGAGGGCCTTTGGTCATCAGAAGAACTGGAGAACTGGGAGCCTTGACGAGACCAACCATAGAGAGAGAGCAAGGGAGAAAAAGAGGAGGGAAATTGTTATAAATCAAATCAAAGTTAAGATCATTATCTTACCCTCTAGGAGCCATGAGGGCTGATTCAGCTGGATATTGAGTTTGTAGGAGAGTGTCACCTCTGGAAGATGCTTATAAGTAGGACCTTGAGCTATAAGTTATCTCGTAAGTGGCAGAGGAACTCAAGTGCAGGCTTACAAGAAGGCACACCCCCCTAAAGCTGTGATCAATACCAAATAAATGCACATTCATAGTTTCTATGCTCCTCTGGTTCGCGTCAATTTTTTGATTTCTTGTATCAAAGTGCTTTGCAGTTTCCTATCGTTAGGGACTTTAAGAACTGTGCAGAGGTCTACAATGAGAGCACAACAGTGAAAAACATGCAGTATTAGTAAACGGTTCATCATCAGCATAGAAGAGTAATACAATGATAGCATTTCCCACGAAGTAACAATGTATTGCTTGCAATTTGTAAAATGAAATATAAGATGAGAATACAGTGGTTGTCACTGCCTCGTGATCACAGCAATGGCATTAACTTGTGAGTCATGATGTCTGATATCTGAAGATATAAAATCAATACTAGAATGTGAAACATGATGCAGGACGCGTGGATAAAAGACAAAAGAGCAGCCTGGTCTGGACCATAAATCAGAGAAAGCCTCATACCCTTGATGAAGTGCACAGCAAATAACATCAGACCCCCTCTATAAGGCTCAACCTCATATATAGGTGCCACAGCGTCGCAGTTACTCAATCAAGTCATTTCCTTACATCTTACAGAATATTACATACATAGTATTGTATTGCTTTTGGTATAGCATGTTCATGAATAACAAAACCAGTGCTGTAGAGGCAGAATGGTGCCACAGCTGGTTATTTACATCCTAATGCTGGAACGGCATCACTGGTGTATTAAAATGGATGAGATCAAATGATGGCTGTATACTAACGAGAGAATTCGGCGAGCCTCTTCAAAGCTTGTCATTTCTCCAAGGAGAACAGCATCTACACGCTCAGCGGAGAATGAAAATGCATTATTTCTTTGCCAGGGCCTTTTAAAGTGATCCACTCCTCCTCCTTCTCCATCTGCGGTCTCTGACAAGCACGACTAGGAGGTGACAGGTTTTATCTGCTTTTGTAAAATAATGATACCAATGAAAACCCTTAACATCATTCTATTGCTGCACATGACACAAAACAAACGTGTTTGTTTTTTTTGTTTTTTTAGAAAATCCCAAATATGGAGCTGGATCAGTTTCCAGGTTGTCATTGGAAGGGGAACTTCATTTGCTACATCCTTTTTCAATCTAAATCAAATTACTGTATCAACATGCTATTAAGACTATATTACATCGACCACCCTATAGTCTCACTACAAGTAATGTGCCCGAATCTGATGTATCAGCTATATAAGCCCTGATACCACGGCCTACAGCTATATATATATATAACCATCCATAATTTATAAGATATGGAGAGCAAAAACATGTAACTAGTCCCAAACAAGACAGACCGGGAGCCAGGAGAGGACGCATCAACCAAAACCAGAACCATCAAGCTCAAAGTCATTATAATTTGAGAGAGAAACCAAACCACTGGGACACATCTGGTGTCTGAAATGAGGAATAATCATTCACATCCGACTGATCCTGCCTGCTAATAGCTCTGCTCCGGCTCTCACAACATGATTTATGTCGAGGTATCAGCTGCAGGAGCTGCAGGAGCAGGATACGGTCGGTTACAGGCCAGCGCGTTGTGGATGCTGTCGGAGAGGTTTCTCTCTAGCGCGCATCATCATCATCACCACCTCCTCCTCCTGCTGCGGTTAAAGCATCACTGGAGCATCACTGACAACACTCAGGTTACAGTCAAAACACACTACTGCAGTTTATATTCGGATAATAAAAAGACAAGATGCGTTATTTAGGGGTCAAATCAGCTGCAGACGAGCTCCCTTATATCCTATTGCGCACCTGCTTATTGCACCGACTGAATGGTGCCAATGGAAAAAAAAAAAGCATCGTTTCCTACCTCAGTGCAGACAGATGGAGTCCATCGCTGCTGCAAAATTATTCCACTTTATAGTTAAGGATTGATTCTAGTAGCAACCACCTAATAATTCTCCCTCTCTGTCGGTATATTCAGCATTCTCCTCCTCCTCTTCCTCTCTGCATCCACTGATGTTTCTCCGCCCTGGATGGATGACTCGCAGTCTTCTCCTGCGTCTTCTCCACAGCAGTGAGCAGTGAGCAGTAAACACACACAGCTACAGCTTGGTCCGCTTGTTTTTCCTGCTCCTACACCTCCTCCTCCTTCTTTTCCATTCTCCTCTGAGGATGCGATCTGCGCACACTCAGGAATTTATATCACCTACACTAGTAAACACGACTGTGGAGGATGGGAGGGAGGAGGATGGGAGGAGGAGGATGGATGGGAGGGATGCGGTGTTGGTGTCCTCCTATCAGAGGAGGAGAAATGTGCCGTGACGAGCTCAGTCCGGTGAGACACGTACGGGACAACCGTATATACCGCAGGTGAACGGGCTACTCTCAGGCAGGGAGGTCGGTGTGTGAGGTGATCAAAATGATGTCATCCACAAAGCATGCAGCATTTGACTGGACAGCCCATGTAAATCCCTTCAAGCCCTATTAACACCGTCTGTACCGAGTGTAATTGGTGCATAATCTGTGCGCAACTATAGTCTGCCACAGAGAGAGACATGAAGGAGAAGGACGTCAGGTCGTTTTTTTTTATTATTATCCTCTCCAATCTCTCTACTGACCCATTTCTCTGAGATACAGGGAGAGAGTGGGACAGTACAGGACCTAAATGGGACTTTTCTCCAGGCGTGATTTGTTTCCCTCAGCGACTTTAATTATAACCTGAATGAAATAAAATATCACACACATTTAAACAACTGTCATCACAAATCTCATTTTGTGCTTGAAAACATCACCGGGTCCTCATCTTCAAGGGTTCCTGTTCCAATATTATTATTCAAGGTGTTATTTCAAGGCCTTGAATGAATTAAAAGGTACAGTGTGTAGGATTTGGCGACATCTAGTGGTGTGGTTGCAGATTGCAACCAACAGAGTACCCCTCCGCTCACTGCTCCCTTTCCAAGACTGTGGTAAGGTGAGCCGTTGAGTGCAAAACCATGGTAACGCTGGCGGGGCGTTCATCAATCCAATCCAAACCATAACAACACTACTTTAGGAGCACTGGAAGTCAGACAGCGGCTGGCGGTACCTCGGTTTTGCACTCTGTAGCTCACGTTACCACAGTTTTACAAGTGCGTTGAAGAACCACGGTGGCCTTCAGGTAACGTAAAAACGTGAAAGGCTCTCGCTAGAGCCAGTGTTTGGTTTGTCCGTTCTGGGCTACTGTAGAAACATGGCAGAGCAACATGGCGGACTCCATGAAGAGGACCCGCTTCTTAAGCTTTGTTTATACTCGTGGCCAACACCGTGGCATGTGCCTCCGTAGATGGCGCGCTATGAGCATGCACAGAGGCGTTTATGCTCAGCGCTCTGAATGCTCTGAATGCTCTGAAACGCCAGGAGGCTTACAAACAAAATAGTCTGTGGATAAGTAAGAATGAGTGATACCGGAAAAGAAAGTCGGCTGCCTGGCAACAGTAGTAAACACTAAACACCGAGGTACGTAACGCCAAACATTGCATTTGTGTACTGTAATTATTACTGTCGCTTACCTCCAAGTCAAAATTATTTTCAGTCTCTCAGTGTTTTTGTTTTGGCTTTTACAAAACAATCTCTCATATTCTTTCACAGCCTGCAGCAAAAAGCCGTTTCTTTCCCCAGTGTGTTGCCTATTTCTTTCCAAGAATTTAATGACATGTGACTGTCCCTGTGGTCTCTCAATGAACACCAATGAACAGTTGTAGAGATGCCTGTACAGGCCAACCTGCCCGGCCAGTCTTCCCTCGAAGGCGTCCATGTTGAAATTAAAGGCACAGCGTTCGCAGTCGGCGCGTAGTTCCAAAAATTCAGCGGTGCACAACCAACCGCCGCAACAACTTGCAGAGCCTTCGCACACCATGCGAAAGCCACAATGACGTAATTTTATGGCACACGCACCTCGTGCCGGCAGCAAGCATAAACCAGGCTTTGTGTAGATATGAAGGGCTCATTCTAAGATAACAAAAACACAACTATTCTTAGTTTCAGGTGATTATACACTAATGAAAACATGGTTATCAATATTATATTCCATTTCTGCTAATAGAGCCCCCCGAAATGTTACACACTGGTCCTTTAAGTTTTTATTAACGTGCCATGCATAAAACTATGCATACACAGGCTTAAAGACAACACGTGTCATACAAACTAGATTCAGAATGCTGTATATTTTCAAAGAAAACAAAAATAAATAAATCACAATCTAAATTTAAATTTTTGCCTTCTTTTCCTGGCTTTTTTAAGACAAAATTTGTATACTTAAACACATCAAAACTGAACAACCCCCTGTACAATAGACTACAAAAGAAATGGGACCTACTCGCTTTTCCCAAATCACACAGCTCTCAGAGAAATCCTGTATGAATGGTTGCCAGTGTAACTCTACAAGCCAACTGGGGATCATGAAATCACTGTAAACACCGGAGAATCTTCCAAGAGTCACACTTTTTGGCTGACACAGAGGAAGATGTGAGTTAATGGAACAGCTGGGGATCCCGTGTCTGAGCTGTGTACTTACTGTGACAGTCAAAAACGGTTGTAGCTACATGACCCTTTTTTCAGCGCTAAATCCAAATCCTGCCCTTATCTCCCAGATTAAGCTCGTGTTGAGCTTAAACCCTAACGATGACCTCATCCTGCGCTCGCTCGCAGACAGTGGGGGAAACCCCAACTAGTGCACAGACCTGACCAACCATGTGAGACTGACAAACCTGCACAGTACACAAGTATTCAAAGCCTCTAACCCTCTTCCATCTATGAAATCCTGATGAAAAAATAGATCCTTCTACTGGCTGAGTTTGATATGAATATGATTTGAATTGCTTTTGTTTTCATTTATTCATCTTTTGAGTCACTCGGCCTCCAAATGAAGCCTTGTCAAATGAAAATAACATTTTCTGAGCACTTGTATTGTGTTTCTCTCTGTGGTGGAGTGATGCAGAAGCACCAGAACAAGAGGTTTTTTTAATAACTCTACAATTTTATACCCAACAAGGGGAAACAGAAAGCAACAGCAACATAATAATGGGTCCGTTTTATGCAAGTTATTAAATGTTTAACTACCTTTTTAACAACATATTCTAACAACCGTCTCGGTGGGACACGGTCAGAGGATTGCTGCATTTCTAAAATTATTTTTGACAGCGGACTCTGTGCTTGTATTTTAATTTCACAATCTAACGGAACATTACCTTCAAGTTCCCAAATGAATATTCAAGGAACCCAAAATGTGGTTTATGAATGATTAATGTTGGTTTTAATATCACATGAAATAGAAATAGTGGGCAAAAAATCAGCAGCTTTAATCATTCTTGCTATTTCATGCCATCCGTATCTAGAATTCTGTCTCAAGGCGGTCCGAATGGAGCAGAGCACGTCCTCTGTTCTATTTCTATCCGTTTCTTAAAAAACTTTCTTCATGATTTATTTAGTGGTGCTTGTAGTTGCAGGACGGCTCCTCGTCAGGGATGTTCAGTCCTCTGAGGGTCCGTGCTGCTGCCTCTGATGTCCAACAACACAGCTTCTGCTTCTGTTGTGGTTACACCAGCAGCAGAAACAACACTGCGGGGTATCACTGCTCATCACAAAAAGAAATCTACAAAGTGACAGCTTTTTAAAAAGATATATATATATTCAGTGGGACTCCCCTTGATTTTCAAAGATTGCGTTCTCCTGTCACGTTGCATACATGCAAAGAGCATCTTGTAACTTAAGAGATAATGTAATGTGCATTTTAGAACTGCGAAGCTTTAATATGGACTACTGAAGGAATGACACTACAACCGAATGGCTGATGTAAAAATGCTGCATTGTTTGGCAACACGCCTGATAATCTGTAGGAGGGAATTAGCAGAAGCCTGCAGTGAAGGATGTCAAGAGGAATGCCATGTGTGTATACATGCCTTTGGCTGTGAGTGTACAGTATGTTGTGAAAAGCCCGGTGCCAAATGGTCACAGATTGTCCGG
Source organism: Sebastiscus tertius (assembly GCA_916701665.1). Classification (NCBI taxonomy): domain Eukaryota; kingdom Metazoa; phylum Chordata; class Actinopteri; order Perciformes; family Sebastidae; genus Sebastiscus; species Sebastiscus tertius. The sequence goes on along the minus strand of CAKAOH010021606.1, from coordinate 147,055 downwards.
TTAAGGGGGAAGGTAGAGGTGTGTGTGTGTGCGGTTGGGTGTATAAGGAATGAGGGGGAGGGCAGCTTCTGGCTCTTTGGAGAGCCTATTTATATATCCTCATTGAGAGCCCGTCGTGTTACTCATCGTCACTTTCCACTCACACACCGCTGAATAGGTGACCAATCATCAAATCCACTCAACTACGTTCCTAAAGGGAACGTGAACAAAAGAAGCAAAGATAATTGGCTCTCTGCTCCGACATCATATTGACTGAAAACCATCAGCAGAATACCAGAGACATCTTTCAGATTTCTGATGAAAGAAGACGGCTATGCGTGTGTCTATGTTAATGTATGTCTGTGTGAATATACACGATAATAGAGATCCCTTCCTGTCTGTTGGGGTGGAAGCTGATATTGGATGTTATTGTCATCAGTCAGGTCTCCACTACTTTGATGGGACTCATTAAGATTGGCGCCAACCAGTATTGGTGGGCGGGTGAAGGGTGGTTGGTGGGTGTGGGGATTCTCCATTTCAACAAGATGATCTCACCTCCTGTCTGCAGCTCAGCAGGAAGAGTTTTCATTCATAAAGTCCATTCATTCACACACACGCGCATGTGTTCAGGCGCGTGCACACACACATATACACTACCAACGTATCTCCCAACGGGACGCTGAGGAAACAGTTGAGCCAATGAGGCAATATTCAGGTGAGATCACTGTCAGACGCCAAGGTTCCTCTTTCCGTTTCAAAGCTCTATAAAGGATGTTTGTTGCCTTTAATCATTCGACCTTGTCTGCATTACAGCACCACATACTCGGGAGCGGAAAGAAGACGTCATGATAGAAAATTGACCCAAAACTTGTTGGATAAGAGGTAAACATGCACCTTTAGTCATACAGCCTGCTGTTTGTGCACAATTAGCAAGTTGATATGGTGAACAACAACGCCCACCTTCAAATATTCACTCTCATTTTAGCTCTGTTTTGGTCTCCACCAGCTCCTGAGGGAAATATCTGGCTCTTTAGCTGCTAAATGCTCCACTATGTTCACCAGCTAGCTGTGTCTGTCATGCGGTTTGATGCTGAGGCAGAGTACACTGGGCTTTTAAAGCTTTTTCGCGGAAAACAGCTGCCTCACGCGGCTGAAAACAACATCGATGAGAGCGGTGAGAGTGAACCAAACTGGTAAATTTGTGGATGTGAAAACCGAAAGCTGAAAGCGGATATAAAGTGACCGATAACGCCTATTTAATGGCCTCAATACAGTCTAATCGGGTGAATATGAAAATATTGTCTATTGCCGTTTTCCACTGTCTTGTTGGCAGATACAAGATGGGTCCCAGACAACTGAAGAGCCATATTGACTCATTCTGGCGTTCTCTAAAATATGCAAATCCAACATTTAGATCAAGCATCGCTTTGATCTTCCAGGGAGATTAGCGATGCGTCTGATTTCCCTTTGAAACCTCCGAGAGGCGAGCAGCCAGCCAGGCAGCCTGCTGTGGAGAGCCTCTGGCAGCGGTCCGGTCACGAGAGGGTTAATAACAATAAAGGGGAGGTTGGAGAAGCCTTCCTGAAAGTCACATGGTTTGTGCCGGGAAGCGGGGGTGGAGGAGCGGAGGGAGGGAAAGTGGGGACGAGCTGGAGGAGGAGTCTGGAGCGTGTTGCCGTAGAAACAGAACCCTCATTTGGCCGATGTGAAGTCAGAGGCGTAATATTAGGCGGTGACTGCAGTTAGATGCTGCTGGTGGTGTGAGGTGGGTGGATGGGAGGGGAGTTTGGGAGGGGGTGACTCACACTGGAGGACGCACTCTGCATTCTAATGGATGGACCCACATGTGGACGCACTCGCACACCTTCATTGGCTACATCACCTCCTGTCCCCTTCCTTATGTTAGAACCTCCCAGATCTCTCCACTATATAATCTACTACTGTACAGTTCAGCATCATGCTGCAGCACTCTACTTCACAACATATAATTAATTCATTATGGCAGTGGAAGATCCATTAGTGTTTGTCTTGATGGCTTCACTTGCTTGTGTTGATAAAGGGCATCTATTAGAGGGAACCAAATGCTTAGACAGCCTAGTAAACTATAGCCATGTAATTGGTGACGGTATAATTGCACAGCACACACGTAGCAATTAAAGCGATAATATGTGTAAACCATGCTCAAGATTATCATTGGATTAACTACACTTCCCGAATGCCCTTGAGTGTAGAGGATCACCAGCTGTTACGGTGGAAGTGTTGATAATTATGCGGATGATTTTTTTGTTGTTTTGAAGGTCTTTCCTTTTGGCTGCAGGGAGATCAGTTTGTATCTCATTAGAGGAAGTAGTACACGTTAATGAACTTTTTCTCTCAGGGTGCGGGATGAGAACACAGAAGCCCTAAACAGATATTTTCTCAAACGCATAAATGTGAATCCTAACAATAAAAAATATATATATGATGCCTCAGGGTTGACAATGGTGATTCTTTACAACAGCTGGCACACTTGCTGGTGAGAATAAGTCGACCAAAATGTGTAAAATCACTATTTATGTTTATGGATTCTCTTAATCCATATGATCTAGTATTTCATCTACTATACTATAATACTGTGATATAACATGTAGAGGCAATGAAAGTGAATCTTAAGTAGTGAAGTAACAGAGGCTGGAATCATTTTGTTCATTTTATGGTCATGAATTATTAACGTCATGATGTAAATGAGTCATTTGGAAGCATATAAATTTACATCATATATTTTTTACTTAAGAGAAGACTTGGTTATCAACTTTTCTAACAATAAAGATGTCTCTAATTTCTGTAATCATTAACATAATCAATATCCAGTAATGAGAAATAAATGCACTGCTTGAGAACAAGCAATGAGAATGATCATTATTTGAATACATAATGTTTCTATTGTGTATGTTTCCTCAAAAAAACATAATTGTCATATTTACCGGTTTACTATTTGACATCCGCAGCCACGACAGCATACCGTCTGCCGTTCAAAGCAGCCACTGCAGTGTTATAACTCAGGGGAATGTGACGTACACTTGCCCTATAGCCAATAATTGACTTTTTGATTGAGCGCTGCTTGGCTCTTCCTTTTAAGGAAAGCCAGGGAAGGTTCATTTCCCATCATCGCTGCGTGTAAAACTGGAAGCAGTAGGCAAAAATCACAGGCAGTGTGACGTTTTCTCGGTCACCACCCACAACTGCATCTCACGGTTCGGGGCGAGCCAATGGAGGGACAGGCTATGCTGTCTGATACGGAGCTGGCTGGTCAGCGATGAAGGAGGCTGGCTGATGAACATTATCTTGAGGCTTGTTTATTTCAATTTGCCTCTGACTCATTCAATTTTTGGGAAAAAGGAGTAGCTACAGTACCCCCTGAGGCAAAACCAAAAGAAACCAGATCTCCTGATTCTCAAGAGCAATACAACCAAAAAGTGACAGAGATAACTATATTTCATGAGAAAACAAACAACAACAGAAACAGTCCATATATGTTTAAATAAATTGTGTTATTGGCTAGAGTAGTTATTTATAAATGATGTGCATTCTTGAATAATGTTCTACCTTTATTTAAGTAATTTATGTTGCACTTCATCGCTGCTTTGTATCATTCTGTTGTCTATTTTGTTTGTACTCCATACCAGCAAACATTGTGACCCCTCACATTCATCTTTTATTAAGTCTGTCTCTGTCTTTTCTTCTTCTGTCTTGCACGTGTCTGTTTTATCAGGCGGCTGTAGATGTCCAGCAATGTTCTGTCAACACACGTCACTTGACACAAGATGTTCTCATTTGCCTAATATATTCAGCATAATAATGGGTAGTGGCATTGTTTTCTAAATTTGTATTCCGGAGGAATACCAGTCACCAATTATACAGAGTTATGCTAATTACCCACTTGACTGGATCACATATTATAAGTATTATAAGAGGCATTAATTCATCTGTAGTAAAGAGGACAATTATCGTTTGTTACAGAACTGTGATGGAAGTGATGGAGCATTTAGAGTATGATATGAATGACGTGAAAAAGACTATTTTTGCCTCAAAAATAAGCAGCCAACATCAAAGAAACATCCATAGTGCAACATTAAGCTGTTGTTTCAGTGCAGTGCGCTGTCCATGGTGCTGATCAGGGCTATGAGGCCCTAATGGCAAAAAACTGATGTATTTACTCATTTAACCTGTGACTATGAATGGGAATAATGAGATGTTGAAAATGGAGGGTAGTTGGAATAAACTGTTTAACTTTAGTAAGTTTTTAATCTTTACAATTTAATTATTCTGAAACAAATGAAAACATTTTTTCTTACCTAAACTAAATATACAACCTGACCTGAAAACGTTTAATGAAACGGTGAAACACTGGCTGAAACTAAACCAAACCTGTGATCACTGATTATTGATTGGGAACATCCAGTACATATTTAAATTGATTGTAATGTACCATGTTGTATTATGTGATTTTATGTAAGATGTGCTATTCTGTATTTTTTTTTTTTTTTTTAATTTATACGTTTTCTTAAAAGCCCAACCAGGGACAAGGTCTGCAAATTAGCTATGGCTAGAAGTCCTATATACCTTGCATCGGTTGCACTTTAATCAAGTTAACAATGCCTATGTATTGTCCCTGTCAAATAAACTAATAAATACATAAAAATAAAAACTAACCCTTTTAGAACACTCTGCAATAACGTGATAGTATCTCAATAGAGTTATTTCATGTTTTAATCATCAATCCTATAAAAGTTTTGTTTTTTAGCATGGGAAACTAACAGAAACACCTTTTTCTATCTATTGGCAATTTTTTTTTAGCTTGTACGGCTCAAGACTAAAAGGGATGGACAACTACTGCAGTAGGCCTGTCTCTCAGACAAACCTTTTCGGAAACACCAAACCTTTCAAACTTTTTTAAAACCACATATAGGTGATTTGTTTTTGAGCAAATCAAAAGCGAGATGTTGGGTTTTTATAGTACAAGAAGTATTTGCACCAAGAGAAACCCTACACCCTCTAAGGAAAATGGAAACCCCCCTCAAATCAATGTGCATCGATTTAATTAAGCTGAAATAAAGAGATGTCAACGTGCCTGATGATAAGCAGGATGATTGACCTACAGCGACACCTGGCGGGTGTACATTGAACCTACATCGCAGTAGGTAGTAATAGATTTACTCATTCAAATCGTGTGGCCTTGAAAGATTCGCCATTTTCCCAAAAGTCAGATATTGCTTCTCTAAAGCTCTTGGTATATCTAGGAGTATAGTCCTATCTGTCTGTGCATTATTGCTGGTGCAATGTGTACACACATGCAGCATCAGATTAGTGCATTCGCACTGAACAGGATTCATTCCCAGCATCGCAGAGGTGTATCATGCCATGGAGAAACATGAAGTATTGCAATAATAAAACCAACCTTCAGCAGAGTCGGTGTTGTTGAATGGAAGGACGCAGAGGACTGTCTGGTTTCAGCTGGTCGGTCGGTTGTCCACACGAGAAAACCCTGGAAGCTGTGATGTAGTGGTGGTGCCTCTCTCTCTTCAGCCTGACTACTACAGGGGTCCCATCTGGCTAATTACCTTCTCAATAAACCTTGAAGGTAATACCGCGAGAACGAGAGTTGGTGGGGGAGAGCTGAAGATGACCCTCCTTAATGATTACAACAACAACTGTTAGATTATTTAGACATTTCAGATTTATCCCAGTTGTTTAACAGACCCCAATTATTTTCTTTTTTGTTTTTTTAATTTATCTTCTTTTCCTTTCCTTACATTTTATTTGTTGTATTTTATTTTAGCATTTTTTTTTTTGCTTTCATTTTGTTTGTAATGAAAAATCTGAACATGTAACCTTCTTTTCCCTTCGTTCCCCTTACGGAGGAACTCAGGCAAGTAAACCCTGTTTCTTCTTTTAAATCACGCCTCAAAACCTACCTTTACAGGAAAGCTTTTTTATAGCAATCCATTGTTTTAAATTTCATTATTGTTGACTTTTTGTACAAAAGTCTTATGTTCAACATTTTATTTTGGCCTATGTTTTTGTGTTTTTATTCTGTATTGTTTTTATCTTGATGTTTGCACTATTTTAACTTATGTAAAGCACTTTGTAACTACGTTTGGAAAGGTGCTATACAAATAAAGTTTATTATTATTATTATTTTTATTATTATTATATTTATGTAACTACTGTAATAAACTTTCTAAATAAAATATTGAAAGAAAAAAAATTCCAATGCTGCAGCACATATTTGCCTGTATTTACATCGACTAGAATCACTTGTACCACTATAATTAAATGCACACGCTTTTTTTTAGCAACCACTATAAGCCCAATAAAAATAAAGGTTTAAAAACTAGACTTTGACACATGGTCTCTACATTAGCTAAAACAAAAAATGCATGACCTGCCTTTAGACCTTTATAATTGCAGTTTATATTCTGCTTTAGTAGTGCATAGGGCCTGTTATCAAACAAATGTGTAGTTAATGAAATGAAAACAAACTAATTACTACAGTGAACCTGGAGCCTTTGGGACCTCTAAAGGTCTGTGGCAGTCGCCCAATTTGCCCGGTTAGAAAATCAGCCAATAATAGATAATTACTTATTAATGATTTTAGCACAGACTACTTTATCTTTTTTAAATGATATGTAACTCTAAAAATCATTATCAGGACTTTATTTAGTTTGGGTTTGTAGTGATAAAGAGGGTATCAATTCCACTTCAAGGTTCATAGTTTTGTACTTTAAAAAGATACTGTAGTCAAATAAAGTCATTTTTTTTTAATAGCCCAAAATAACAAATCACAAATTTGCCTCTGGGGGCTTTACAATCTGTACAAGATACGACACCCTCTGTCCTTTACAGTGCGACCCTCTCATCAGATAAGGAAAAACTCCCTCCCAAAAAACACCTTTTAACAGGGAAAAAAAAAAAAAATTTAAGAAACCTCAGGAAGAGCAACAGAGGAGGGATCCCCCTTCCAGGAAGGACAGACGTGTAATAGATGGCGTGTGTTCAGAGTAACAACATAATGACAATCCATATGACAAAAAAAATATTTATATAATGTGAACAAATGTGAGAGAAGGCGGACTGTAGCATCTATTCTCAACCATTGGGCCGGGGCCCCCGGAGGGCCTCAGAGAGCCACCTAGTGGGCCACGAAGGTGCTGCCAAATGGTTAGATTAGCCACTATTGTGTATTTCAGAGGTTGTAGCGGGCTCAGTTTTAAAGCTAGAGTGAAGATACTGGCATCATCTGAAACTAGAAAACCTGATGAGTCCATAAGTACCAACCATGTCATACCAGCTTGTTGGGAAGGAGGCTAAATAACGCCCCATTTTCAAGGGGTTCCTTGACCTCTGACCTCAAGATATGTGAATGAAATTAGGTTCTATGGGTACCCACGAATCTCCATTTACAGACATATATGTCACAGATGCAGTGACACAAAATCAAGCAATTTTTGAAACCAGCAAAAGTATTTAGTGAGGAAATATGACCCTGAATACTTTGGATTCATAATGGCAGGCAGCAATGGGTGAGGGAAAGCTGAATATCTATGTGGGTCATTACACCTGACAGTGGCATCACACATATTTATAGCCCAGTTTGTCATTTATTTGGGAAGGTGGTCCTCTGAAATTTTTCAACAATTGGAAGTGGACCTCGAGTTACAAAAGGTTGAGAACCCCTGGACTATAGAAATGGTAAAATATGTAACAGCCACAACTCTCCATGTATGAGTGTCTGAGAGGGTTGTTTCATGGCCTCCAGCGCCCTCTGCTGTCAGCATACTGATGCATTATAATAAACGAGTGATTTTATTTTTTTGCATAAAATGTCCTTCATAGATAACATTTCGTGCTTCAGTTCACTTCAATTATGTTATTATTATCATCACAGGTAGGCCTACTTATTTGGAAATATGTAAAAACAAATGAATAGATCCCTGAGTTTCTCCGGATCACAAAACAGTGCGCACCATATCCGGTCCCGCTGCCAAATCCGTCCGTCACTGTCTCGTGTAAAGTCGTGTTTGAATGTGTCGTGTTCGCATGATATCACTTAAATTAACAACAATCACGTTTCAGATCAACTTAATTAAAGCAGCGAGTGTTTCACGACTGTTGAGTTCATCCTCTAGCAGTCGTAGTCTAGTCTCCGGTGACGTTATTAGAGCAGCAGCAGCTCGGTACATGTCCGGTCCACCGAAGAGGCTCCGCACCGACAACATGACCGGTAAGATCGGAACTCACAACGGCAGCTTCCACTGCGACGAGGTGCTCGCCTGCTTCTTCCTCCGGCAGCTGCCTGAGTACAAGGTAGGCTCACTGTGCTGACATGTATTATTATAGTATTGTTCATTTAACTGCTAGTACAAGGTAGGCTCACTCGGCTGACACATATACTGTACTGTACAGTATAGTATGGTATAGTACAGCATAGTATAGTATTGTATAGTATTGTATAGTATTGTATAGAATAGTATAGTATAGTATAGTATAGTATTGTATAGTATTGCATAGAATAGTATGGTATAGTATTGTATAGTATAGTATTGTATTGTGTAGTGTAGTATAGAATAGTATAGTATTGTATTGTATTGTATAGTATTGTATTGTATAGTATAGAATAGTATAATATTGTATAGTATAGTATAGTATTGTATTGTATAGTATAGTATTGTTCATTTAACTGCTGCTGTTTAAGCACCGTCTGTGTTGATACTACTTCAGTTTAAACCGTGTTGATGAAACAGATCTTTACATGTGTTTCTTCAGTCTGCATTGGCTTTATGGGGAAGTTTTTATTTTATGTTTCTGTTATTTTATAACACTCCACATGGGGGTGCTGCTGCTGTACAAGATAGATGAAGCTCACAGAGAGATGACACATATAGACCTACGATAATTATAATAAACTGGGAAACTGGGTTTGGTGGATTATTTCTCTGTTGTTACAATGCTAATTGGCATTGTATTTTACATTGTTGGAAAGCCTGTTTATTTACCTTCACAATGATGTCCAACTTGTAAAGACCTGGTCACACCTTGCTGTGGGTGCTGCCAATCAGGTCTGGCCTGTTGGGCCCTACTAAAGTGATCATTTGGTGTCTGCTACAAGCATCGGCATGCCACGTTGACTATTGGCAGAGCATTTTGGCAAATTGTTCTTGGGCGCTACCCACATAATCAACTGTGCTGCTCATCCCACAAATTAATGATCCTTACAAGTTGGACATCATTGTGAAGGTAAATAAACAGGCTTTCCAACGATGTAAAATACAATGACCATTAGCATTGTAACAACAGAGAAATAATTAACCAAACACAAATTGCCAAACTTTTTTTTCCCAGTTTATTAGCACTATTCTAGAAGAAAATGCCACAGCCAAAGGTCAGTCAAATAAATATTAAACTGAGACAACACCTTACAACCACTATAAACATGTTCCCACATTAACCTTTAGGGGTATTGTCACTTTTTAAAGTGACTTATTATCTGAACATGCCTTAATGTCGTTATAGTAAGTAAGAATTACAACAACTATTAAGAAATTAACACATTAAACATTAATCATATTGCCCAAGTATTTATCGATGGCACAATCCCTGTCCCAAATGTAAACCAAACTTACAACACCACAATAGGAATGGGTGATAAAATCTTCTGTCACAGTATATATAATTTCATATAATCATATTGATGTATACAGTATGTTGATACAGTACATTTTCTAGACAATGAATTGAGAAATTGTAATCTAATCTAGGAAATTAAATACCTGACAAATCAAAATATTTAATCCCATTGGTGTAAAAATAATATAAATGCAATATTGTCATAAAGCAGTCTGTCCCAGTGATTTGCAACGTAGCCCATGTATACCCAGATATGTTAAAGGGATAGCAAACACAGTATAAACAGTGTGGCAAAATCTCTGACTATTCACACATTTATGTCACGTCACAATATATATCATCCTATTGCCAACCCTACACCTCTAGATAAGTACTATAATTGTGCTTTTCTGATACTGTTATGATTGTGTCTCCATCAGTAATGTAAGTGCAGCACCATGTAGGTCTGCACATTCATTTTATGATCAGGTGAGAAGCAGACATTATGCTTATTATTCATCTTAAAAAAAACTTTATTTATTTACATACGTATGTGAATTTCCATGCAATTTTTCACCTGTTATATTAAGGTTTTTCCTCTTTCCTTCAATAATTGCTATTTTAACATGGATTAAAAACGTTATATTTCAGACACCAAATGTATTATTTACATTTGAAATAGTTTTGGCCCCAAAAGAATACAAATTAGATTCCATTTAGTCGATGTCCCCCACAGTGTTGCACAACAGGGGAGAATACTGTTGTTTTAACCCCAAATACCCTTTGATTTTTAATTTGTTTTCCAGTTCAGAAAAGCGTAAGTGACCTCCGATCATTATAGAACCACAAAGGTGTAATTGGGCTCTAAAGTTGCTCCCGATGGTTAGACCAGCGCCTTGCATGGCAGCTCTGCCACTATCGCTGTGCGAATGGGTGAATGAGAGGCAAATTGAAAAGCACTTTGTCCGGTAAGGTAGAAAGGCGCTATATAAATGCAGTCATTTTTACCATTTATATGTTTTGGCTACCCACTTTTCTTTGGGCCCTCTGCAGTCTACCCTGTGGTTAAATTGAATAGGTTTGAACTGTGATGTGTCAGTCCAAAATATGTTCATCTGATGTTCTCTGGTCCAATTCCAATTGTGAAGTTTCAAGAATAACTTTGCTAAAGCAACGTGTTGCCTATTAATTTCGGCATGTTAAAGGTGTCATTTTGCCCTTGACACTGAAACAAGAACATGTTCCTCTTTAAATCTGCACACAATGTGATGCTGAGCTTCCAATTTCTTTTACCTATGACTGGTGATTTCTTATATTCTTATTTAACTGTTGCTTAGAGGTTATATTTGTCTCTTTCTGCCCTTTCAGTCTTGTCTCTATGTTCAAAACATACATTTTTGTATGCTCTGCAAAGTAACTAAGAGGACTTTCTAGAGCCTAAAAGCGTGAACGAGTCAAGTTTTTGTGACAGGCGATTTCAAACTTTTAAACGGTAGTGTGTGGGCAAACTCAAAGCCTGCTACAGGCCTGCTTCCAGTGGGTCCAATTAGGGTCACGCTCTTGTTATAATTGATGGTCTTGGTAGAATTCATTTAAATGCATTTGGCTCATGCATTGAACCTAAATGAGGCCAGTACATAAAATCCAGATGTCATTTATTTCCCGAAAATCTATGAAATGCTTGATGATGATGATGATGATTGCAGATCTAAAAAAAAAAACGTTCTATTCATTGCACAGGATGCCGAGATCGTTCGGACCAGAGACCCGGCACAGCTGGCAGAGTGTGACATCGTTGTAGACGTGGGAGGAGTGTTTGACCCAAAGAAGCATCGCTATGATCATCATCAGAGGTACAACTGTGGCAGTAAACTGCTGCAAAGAGATTCAGTTTCTAGGTGTTGGGAATACCAGTATATACATATGTACTGTTCATCACCATAGTCAGTTTATTTTAATATGGTGAGTCGTAATACAGAAAGAAAAGTCAATACTAAATTAATATATTTTTAAAAAATTATTTAATAAGTTTCTCACAGAGTAAATTAGTGAAATGTTTTAATGTCTGCTGAAAGTGACAGTTTAAATTTGACTTTAAATTCCCATGTAGTCCAGTGTGGTGGACAAACAGCCTGATGTTATATTCTTTACATTCAACAGATACTGTAATATACACATGAATCAATGTTGGAGTAAGGTGTGCTTATTATCATATTTTTAAATCACTCAACATTTATATGAAGGTAAAAGAAATGCACACCACTGTATGTGTTTTTTAGTGATGCAAAAATTACCCAAACGCTGTCATGTCAGCTATTGTGATGCATATGTCTCATCTGCAGAGCACAGGGGTAACTAATTATTAATGATGGCTCGCTCCATTTAGATGTACCAGTAAGTCATGTCATTGAGCCAGCCACCCAAATTAATCTAATGAATTACACCGTCCTGCTTTAACCTGTCATAGTGTCTGCTGTGATAAGGACCAATTTTCTTGTTTTTTTTTCACTAGAGATATTCTTGGACAATATTACCTTAGTGCAGATATAACTGCATTAAGCAATTAGTTGTGTAATCGGTTAGTGGATAAAGTGTCAACTATTTTGATAATTGATTTGATCGTTTAAGTACATTTTCGAGCCAAAATGCCAAAAAGTAGTTTTGCAAATGTAAGGATTTGCTGCGTTTCTCTGTTTTATATCTTTGGGTTTTTGACTGTTGATCAGACATAAAAGACGTTTGAAGACGTCTCCTTAGACACTGGGAAATTACGATTGGCTTTTTTCACTATTTGTCACCTTGGGTTTTGGGAATCTTTAAAAAGATTTTTTTTAGAAAAAAATGACTTGATCAATTGAGAAAATAAACGGCAGATTAATCAATAATGAATATGATCTTTTGTTGCAGCCCTATAATTGACATACTGTATATGAAGGTGGATAAGTAACTGATTACCATAGAAACATAAAACAACGTTGCATGGTTCATCCACCAGAGAGCTCAGACATTTTTCAACTGCAAAATGTGCATATCTTGGTCACAATTCACAAATTTAAGGGATCCTTATCAAAAATATTTGTTTATGTAATGTGTTTAAGTGAAAAAAAACCCTCTAATATTAATACCAGTAGCTGCCTATTATGGTATACTCCTGTTTGAATTAAGTAGTTGACAAATGAAAAGTATTTTCTCATTTTAAGAACTTTAGTGCAAAATGAACAGTTTAAGTAAAATTATAGAGAAAAAATAAATAAATATAGGCCAAACCTATATCGCGATAGAAACAATATATACATACATTTTTATACCATTTTGATGATATATATGGTCATATTGCCCAGCCCTAAGAGGTATTGATACACCTACTAGCCTTTATATACCTGTCTAATCCTGTAATTGCCCCCGTCATGGATTCCCGAACTCTAGACTGGGAAATCAAGCTGGATTTCAGACCTGTTGCTCATTTTTTTGTTGTTCAGAAAACAAAGTGTAAAGAATCATATCCTCATTAATCTGGGGGTTCAAGAATGAGAGAGTATACTGTACTTCTCTGTAGCTTCATCCTTGAAGCACCCTAATTGCGTGGCTCTTGAAGAAACACGCTCTACGTTCTCCACTAAATTTCCTTTCTAAAGTTCCTTCCGATTGATTGCATTCACTCAAAGTCTCGTCACGTCGAGTAATCAGCCTATTCCAGTTGTCTTGTCAGCTTAATGTCCTGATGATAATCAGAGCTTGCATTTATGACCACGGTGATAAAGATATGCCAGGGCTCTCTTCCTGGCAGGTGGTTAGTGATAATTAGTGCTCTTTCAATTGAACACCCCCCCGCTGTTGGTTCACGAGGCACGGAGGCTGCCATGACACTGTCAGGGGCCGCAGGAGAATGTGGCTGTCGCTCACATGCGCAGATGGGGGCAAGATGGTTGTGATGGCAGGGATGGATGTAAGTGGGCTGGGATGCTGGAGGAAGTTGGAGAGGGAGATGATGAGAATAAATAGAGCCCTCGTGCCAATTTAAAAACAGTGGCAGTGCACAGATGAACTTGACAGCAATATCAATACATCACAGTAAGAATCGTAAGAGCTTGAAATTAAACCATTAAAGGAGGAGTTCAACATTTTGTCAAATATTTGCTTTCTTGTGGAGAGTTAGATGAGAAGATTGATGCCACTCTCATACTTTTTAGCTTAGCTTAGCATGAGGACTAGAATCGGGGGGAAACTAACTAAATCTGCCTTCCAGCACCTCTAAAGCTCACTTTTAGCACGTTATATCTTGTTTGTTTAATCTGTGTGAAAAAGCAAATTCGCCATTACTTGGCCGGACGCAATGATTTCCTAGAGTCTTGTTGTCACCGTGAGGTTGCCAGGCAACCAGCTGAGATTCCAGGAAGTAACTGCGCCCTGAACAAAGAAAAAGTCGTACACATAATCAATATAAAACAGGAAATTGTCCTTCAGACAGAACCAGGTTAGCGGTTTCTAGTCTTTATGCTAAGCTAAGCTAACTGACTGGTGGCTCTGACTTGATAATAAACCAATAGATAAGGATGCGATATCAGTAGGGATGGGTCTCGTTAAGATTTTAACATACTATTACTCTTACCGATACTGCTTCTCAATCTGGCACATTAATGGTACTCTTAACAGTTATTTTTGTTGTTTTTAAGAGAAAGAAATTAAACAAATTATTAACAGAATTAACGTTACTTTATTTTGTTATTTATACTGTATATAAATTAGCATTCGAGTAGCAACTGCAACAGCATTGTTTTGAACAAATCACTTAAAATGTGATAATTAAAATGTAAAATAAATAAAATAAACAATTTATTTATAGTATAACAAATGGTCATGTTTTGATCAAAGCACTATTATAAACTATAATATGATGATGGTGGATGGGGCTAGGGATGCACCGATACCGATACCGGATCAGATATCAGGCTGATACTGACGCAAATAGCCGGATCGGGTATCTGTGGGGCCAATCTATTCAATTAAATTTTGTGTTTATATTCTAAATACGTTATATTGCTGGAAATTAATTCCTGTTTATATTTTGACTAATTTGTTGCTGCATTAAAATGATTTCTACTCCATAATTATTCATTTTGAAGATTTCTTTACCAAGTTGTTGGACAATTTCTTTTTTTAATAATAAATAACAATTTAGTAAATTTATATTTATGTATTTATTTGTTATATTTGGTCTACAGAGTTAAGAAATCATTGTTTAAGTCAAGCCTGATGTTGCCTTACACGTAAAAGAATGATCCAGTCACTTCCACACAGTGAGGCATACAGTTTATGAATTAAAGACCGGTATCGGATCGGTACTCGATATCGGCCGATACCTACAGCCCAGGTATCGCTATCAGTATTGGAACTGAAAAAGTTGGATCGGTGCATCCCTAGATGTGGGATGAACTACGAGCTAGATCGTTGTAAACGATGCATTTCTCCCCCTGTATCTGATGCACTCTCGTTAGATGTTTTGACAGATTGATCGTGTTTTCGCCCTTACAAGCAAAAGACTTGTTGCACCTTTGGCAACGAGCATTGTCTGCATCGCCTCGACTGAAGCATAACCACACTTTCGAATGTTTTGTTCTCTCCGCTATTTTTGCCAAGAGCAGCTTCTTTGTGTGTGTGTGTGTGTGTGTGGGAGAGAGGCAGAGAGAGCTGGCCCCGCCCCTCACACACAGGCGAAAGGCTGAGAGAGAGATCTCTCCTCTCGATTGGGAAATGCATCATTGACGAATGTTTTGATCTCATTACAAATTAGAAACAGAGTTTGTGAAATCAAAAGCTCAAGATAACATTTATGAAGCCTAAATAAATAGGAAATCAATTTACTTAATTTCTCCCCATCCCGATAGCAGAACCGTTAACGTTGGAGCTCATCAATACCGATGTGGAAAAAATGTGCCCCGGGGCTCGTTTAGTACCGGGTTTCGTTACCAATCCCTAGATATCAGTGTCCTCATCTAACTTTCAGGAAAAAAAGCAAATAAGTGTATTTCCCAAAATGTTGAACTTTTC
This sequence comes from Sebastiscus tertius, assembly GCA_916701665.1. Lineage (NCBI taxonomy): Eukaryota > Metazoa > Chordata > Actinopteri > Perciformes > Sebastidae > Sebastiscus > Sebastiscus tertius. The sequence goes on along the minus strand of CAKAOH010021606.1, from coordinate 131,383 downwards.
CTTTAAAGACAGGGTCAAGGACAATTAATTGAGGATCTTTCCTTTTCTGTCATCCAATTGTTGGAACAGGCAATATAGACAATTATTACAAATAATTTCTCTTTAAATTGAAGCCTCCATCCATCCATCCATCCATGTGCAACTGCTTATCCCGTTAGGGGTCGCGGGGGGGCTGGAGCCAATCCCAGCCGACATTGGGCAAAGGCGGGGTACACCCTGGACAGGTCGCCAGTCCATCGCAGGGCTTAAATTGAAGCCTAAAGACAAAAAAAAAAACACTTGTTAAAAATCTTTTTTTCAATTCTAACGTGAGAAACTGCTGCAACTATGGAAAACTTTTATCTTTGACATTTTTAGAAGTTTCTTAAGCAGGAAAGAAAGAGTCTGTACGAGTCTGGGGCATGAGAAGTGCTCTCCAAACACTGACTGAAGGTTAATAAAGCACAACAGATTAGATCTGGCAGGGATTACATTTGTGGTTGCTCACACCAGAAATGCACTCACTGCCTCCACTCAGCAAAGAAATAAAAGTAAACAAATATATTTTTGCAACAGTGACACAGTGATGAATGTGGTCTGCATTTCGCAGTACCTCCATCACGAGAGAAATGTAATAGATAAACTGCTTTTATGCTATTTTGTGTTGTGACACAGTTTAAGTGGCTTCCACTCAAAGATGGATTCATGGACACAGCAGGCTTCCCCTTCCCCTTCCCCTTCCCCTGGATTCACCAAAAATCTATAACACATTATATACCATGGCTACAAGTCATTCAAATCATTTGGGATTAAAGGAACAGTGTGAAACATTCAGGGCTATCTATTGGCAGAAATAGAATATAGTATTAATAAGTCTGTATTCTTCAGCGTACCTTAGAAGGAGCCGTTTATATCTACATATGGAGTATGTATTAGTAGTAGTAGTAGAAAGTGCCTGCCCTTTTTCAAACAGTTTCCAATGACGGCTTCTCAGATGGTGGGTCAGGTTTAGAGCTGCAACGATTCACTGATTAGTTGTCAACTATTGAATTAATTGCTACTATTTTGAAAATCACTTAATCGGTCGGTTTGAGTAATTTTTTAAAGAAGAAAAAGTCAAAATTGTCAGTTTCCAGCTTCTTAAATGTGAATATTTTCTGGTTTCTTTACTCCTCTATGACAGTAAACTGAATGTCTTTGAGTTGTGGACAAAACAAGACATTTGAGGACGTCATCTTGGGCTTTGGGAAACACTGACATTTTTCACCATTTCTGACATTTTACAGACCAAATAACCAAAACTATTAATCAAGAAAATAATCAATAGAGTAATTGACAATGAAAATTTCATTAGTTGCAGTTGGATTATTGCAGAAAATAAGCTCTGTGGCAAACAAAAGTTTATGATACTTACATGTTTTTGTTCCGTAATAATAAAAAATTATAATGAATAATAAACAATTTTTTATGTTCCTCAAATTTAAAATGCAGGTTTCATTGTGTTGTACAAACCTATGGACTGTGAAAGCAAGATGTTTATTTTATTATCTAGGTAAGAGTTCTCTCAACATTTTTTGACACATTAAACTATGATTTTTTTTCATGAAATTTTTCGACATACTATGACATTTATTGACGTACTATACTATGACAACCTAAAAATGTTCTCTCACCTAAGAGAAGAGCAAAAATAAGAAAACATTGTTGAATCCCAGAGATCAATGGGTACTAACAAAATAAGAACAAACCGTGGATACGAAACAAAAATAAGAGAAAATGTGTTTTGTATATGGTTTCCTGCATGAGGCTCAATATTGTTCCAGAAAGGAAGGGGTTAAACCAGAAATGAGCCAGAGACCAATAGATTTTCTGAAGCTCTCTTATAAAGTGATTTAGTCTATCTACTGTACCGAAGGTCACAGTGAGATCTAAATGAATTAAAAAGGAACAGTCCCAGACATCTGCCTCTCAAAGAACGACATGAGTAACCAAATTGGAATTTCTACATTTTTTAGCGATGTAAAATATTTTTTTCGTCTGAACAATTTCTTTCTCAAGCATAGGGTGAAAAATGTAGTTGGAGATGAGTCCGTAATTGGCAGGATTCAGTACACGGGAGAACTGTTCAACCTTAGCTTGTTTACAACAAGAGGGGAAACCCCAGTGGTCAGACAAGAGTAGACGATGGCACTCACTGAATCAAATAAATACCAACCAAGGTCACTATGACAGGAGCAATGAATTAAAGTCAAAGAGTGACATTTTTTTAAAGCTCATGAAAGCCCACACTGTGCTTCTAATACAGTGTCTGTGCCATCATTTTTAAGCGACTACTGAGCCCAGAGCGATGGGAAATTACCGGCCAGTAATATTCTTTTCATAAAGTGCTCGAGGTTTTTGAATCATTAAGTTTCTCTTGTGATGCTTTCAGTCGGGGGATATGAAGTACATCACTTTGCACACAGTAAATAGTATGCAAGAAAGCCATCGTGTCTAATGATATAGTGATTTGCATAAGGAAGTGGTGCAGCTGGTGGTGCAGTATGGGAATCACAACACAATATATGTGAAGTATGTTTAAACAATGCTGAGTAATACTTGATTCTTGCCTAAATATTTCCAACTCTCGGGTGTTACATTCTACTTCACTCACTTACCTTGATTTAGTTCTGTTTGGTAAATGCCAGTTTGCCATCTTTGACTTCACACCAACACTTTGATGACTTCTGTAAGCTGATAATCTTTTTCAGACATTTTCCTATTTCACTTCTTGTCATTTCCCTCTCGCTCATTTACTCCCATCTCCTGATAATCAGCATAGAAATGTCTCAGCTTGGCCAATTAGTCCTTTAATGGCTGTGATTACCCCCTGCTTCCCTAGCATGTCACTCATTCACTTGACGGTCTGTTTTCCGCTGTGCCGCAGCCCAAGCATCCTAATTAAGCCTGAATTAAATGACCAGCAGTGGCTGGGCGCTGGAGCCCACCCATCTCAGCACGTGGCTGATGAGAGACCTCCGGTGGCTTCTATTCATGTGTGCTCATGCTTACAAACACGCCTGAGCATGCTTTTCTCTGTCTCCGGTCAAAAGCATACTCGCTCTCTCTGAAGCTGAGGAGAATATTTATGGGTGCATGTGCCTTTTTTGTAATGTACAGTTACAGTTATAATGTTTAATCTCCCAAGCCTTGGCTTTAATATTGACTATAATCTGTTTATGGACCATGCAGTGTTTTTCAGTTTTTCGCACTAATATAAGCTGTTTTACATTTCCCTTTTATATGTTAAGAGACATGACTGCAAGACAAGAATACTACAATGACACATAGCAGCAAACAAATTGACCACTTCAGCTCATAAAATAATAAAACATTTTATAAAATAAATGATTAATGGATCAATTGAAAAAAATAATTGCTAGATTAATTGATAATGAAAATAATTGTTAGTTGCATCTCTTATTTAATTTAATTCTGATAAACCACTTCTGTATTGACCTGTTACATACAGTATAGGCTGATGCGTAGCATCTGTTGTTTCAAAACCACCGCACATACTGAACAAGCTATAGGCAGTTTTTTTTTTTTTATATAACGGCATTCACCCACTCTGTTGCAGTCAGCTAACATAATGTCTCCCGTCTCATCAGGACCTTTGCAGAGACTTTCCACAGCTTGTGTCCAGAGAAGCCATGGGTGACCAAGCTCAGCTCAGCTGGCCTGGTCTACCTGCACTTTGGTCGTCAGCTGCTGGCCCAGGTGACGCAGCTGAAGGAGGGCGACAGGCAGCTGGAGGTGCTCTTCGACAAGGTGAGAGGAGGAGGACGACAGATTTAAAGCAGGCAGTGGATTAGCAGCCACTGTGTGTTATTCACATCACAAACAAACAGATGTTTTCCCCTCGACTCACTCATTTTAAAAACATCGCTTCGGCTGATGAATTGAACCTAAACTCTGTCGATTTCATCATGAAGCGTGAAGACAGAGAACAGCTCGTCAGCTACTTCAGTAAAATGAATTAAATTTAAAAACAGAAACCATGCAGCCGATGTGTGTAGAAAATGCACAATGTTTATTGTTAAAGTTTAGTTTATGACATTGCCTTCGTCAGACAGTAGAGGGTGATTATAAATATAGTAGAGGGTGATTATAAATATAAAGACATGAACGGGCAAAGTTCCTCTGCCAGATTCAAACGGTGGACACTTCAGTTATATTTAATGTGTTTTAGACAGCCAGCAGGAGGCACACAGCACACAGAAACATTAAGCCAGCCAAATCTTAGTTCAACCATAAATATTAGCACTATTAACTCATATTATCATTGGCCTTTTGATGTGTCAGTTTGTTTTAAGCCTCACATAATCCCTTTATTCATGGCTGAGGCTTTTATTTATTTTAGGATGATGCATGTGTCGTCCTCAGCCAGTTCAGAAAAAAACTGAATCTCTTTTTTTTTTGCCCCCAAAACTTAGTTCCACTTGTAAAATGTCAACTGCTTGGTGATTGACCTTCCAATGCACTGAGGAGTTGACTTTTCATCCCTAAATATGTCTCTACTTCTCTGCTTCTCTGCTCCTCTTCTCTCTGCAGCTTTGCCATTGAACTGTAAAATAGCAGCAACTCGCCTCGTGCACTAGCCGAGCACTTTAACCCTCACTAAACTGCCCACACACTGTGACCAAATGGATTTCAATCAGAATAATGTAATCCCTGTACAGTACTCTCTCCTGAAAGTCCTGTCTTCTTAACTTCCTCGCCTTGAAAAAGGGGATTTACTGCCAATTCTTCCTTTTTCAAAATTAGCATAAACATAAAACAGGCGATTCCCATGTCATTACAGGTCCCTAACCCCTCCTGTCACATGTCTCTTTCAATCCCTTGCAGATGTATGAGAGTTTCGTGGAGGAGGTGGATGCTGTAGACAACGGCATTTCACAGTATGACGGGGAGGCCCGCTACTCCGTCTCCACCACGCTGAGCGCACGTGTTGGCCACCTGAACCCATGCTGGAACAGCAAGAGTCAGGACTCCGAGGTGAGGGACTGCACGAGTGGGAATGTGTGCTCGCACTTAGCACACAGCACACCGGTCTGATGCAGCACTGTCATTATATATCGTTTAGACTAAATGTCACAGATTACATTTAATGTGTGTGGGTCTGTATCTGTGATATGAGCTTATATAAGAAGATATGAGTCTTTGTGACCTGTAGTTTTAATTTAAAGACCAAATGACTTCACAAGGAATGTAACAATAGGAAAACCCCTAAAATTGCACATATTATCTATATTTTTTAAAATCTGAATATCCGTATACTCTGGCTCAAATAAATACGGCCATCCATCACATTCAAAGACCTCATCCACATTGTGGAAATCATCTAAATATTCAGCCATGACATTGAAAATATTTTAGATAACACTAAGCTACGCTTTCTGTTCTCCAACACAACAAACCAGTTTCCACCATGGATGTATTCCACTATTCCACCGCTGTCTTCCGGCAATACGTCACTTTGTCAGATTTCAGAGCGAGACTTCTCCTTGAGCGAGACTCTTTCCATAATGTCAGACACTTATAATAACAATCAGAGCCTGTCATGACAACACTGGCACGCCACTCTCACTCACGTTTCCATTGCGGTCTTCTGGAAACAAGAGGTGTTAGGGTCCTTTCCATAATGTTGTCACACACTTATAGTAACAATCTGATTCTGTCAGTGGCAAAAACAAGCACTTTTAGTGGACGTAAATGACGGTGCCAGCTTGCCCCAATAGGATTGCATTGCAGCCCGTGAGTGGCTGCGGTCTACAGCGCTCTTCCTAAATACTGGATTCATTTCAGAAATTGTTGTTGCTATTAGGCAGTTAGACACAAAAACATGGGGAAATAGGGTCCAGGTTAAAAAACACTGAAGTTGCCCTTCAACAGCAGCAGGTTTTATGACCATTAAAGCTTGTGCTCTGCCGATACAGTAAAAACGTGTTTTATAATTGCTTGGATTTCTACAGTATGACTCGTGGACACGTCTGGACAATACTATGTGTAAATTACTGAAGGAAAAAAAAAAACACAAAAAGTGTGACATAACGGCCATAAAGACGAGTTCAAACGTGACGCTAATATTCTTTCATGACAACCAATTTATTCCCAGGACATAAACAGGCACTGTGTCTTCTACTCTTTTTGCTCTACTCAGATCAGAAAATACATTTAACATCCAAGGAGGACATTTTTTAAAATGTTGATTTATTTGTGGACACATGGAATCCAAGGGATAACATGTTAAATTGAGAAAACAACTGCAACTAACAACTATGTTCATTACTGATTAATATGCTGATTAGTTTCCTAATTATTCATTTTGCCAATGAAAAACAAATTCTAAAGCCCAAGCTGACATCTTCAAATTGCATTTTCCCGACCAACCAACAGTCAAATCACCCAAAGATGTTGAGATAATATTGCATAAGACAAAGAAGAGCAACAAATCCTCACATTGGAGAGGTTGAAACTGGGTATATTTGATATTTTTGCTCGAAAAATGACAATTAGTTTATTTATCAGTGTATTTTTAAGTATATATTTTTCAGTATAGTTGCTGATTCATTTTCAGTCAATAGACTTATCAATCGTCTGATTGTTTCAGCCCTACTTATATCCATCATGATCCCAAACAGACGATAACAAAAAAGTTTTTTATAACCCAAGTTACATCAGTACAAACTAATTCAGAATATTAAAAATACAACAATAAAACAATAATCTAACCTTTCTAGTTGATGACTCATTTTGCAGCATGGATAAGCCCTGACCTGAACTCCCTGGAGTCCCTTTTTGTTTTTGACACCTTGATATTTAACAGTAGGACCTTTTAGTATAAAAAAGGCTTGTAGCTACATCATTTAATGATAATCACACACAATGCAGTGAAACAAAAATACGAGATAGGTTAAGAACGTTGTGGTAAACAGAACCGGTGCGATCGGCATTCAGAGGTCGTTTTTTAGAGGCGTGCAGAAACAACAGACGCTCAGAAATGGCCGAGTGTGACTTTTCTGCCTCTCATTAGTGCAGGAGTGCAATGCCTGCAGGGAAAACGGCACCTGTTTTTCTGCATGATGATACCTGCAGCCTGGCTTTGCATATATGTTGACCAATTTTTTTCCCCCATCGTTGTTGGGCTGTCTCGGTGGAGTAGCTGGCCTATTTGCTGTTTTCACATTTCAGTTCACATGATTATGATTCTTGTGCTGGCACTTTGCTCCGATTCCTCCATTAACTCACACAGTGAAGCAGGGGCACCTCTGAGGGATCAGGAAAAAGTGAGAAATATTTTCGTTGAAAAATGTATGGCAGACGACTCGATGGTAGACGGACCTGATGAACTCTCAACGACGGCTGTTTGTGACGACTCAAAACCTAATGGATTTTTTTTTTTAATCTTCTCCATCCACGACTGTTCAAATTCAGAGACACCACAGCTCCCACAATCAGATGCATGCAGATTAGACTTCTGCTTGATAAATTGTGGGTGTCTGTCTCTGATGGCATGTGTTTGAGTCTGTCTTTCTTTCTCATGCTGTCTTGAGTTTCTGCCCATGAGACTATGAGAGAGTGAGGTCAGACTGAGGTTTGTGCAGGACATGATGGGAAGCTGATGAAGCACAGGCTGCAAGGATTAGTGGTTGGTTTATCTGGCCCACAGCCTCACTTAAAGGCAGTAGATGACGGTCGGCACGCCCCCAGTTTGAAGAAGCAGACAGGAGTTACCACATGGAATCAAAGTAATGCACTGCTGTGGACGGGGCTGGCAGCAAAACATATTTTAACCACCTAAAAGAAAGACCCACCTAAAAAAAATCAATATCAGTTTAAGTGTTTGCTTTTTTTGAATATTTTTACCGCTTTACCTGGCCGTCAAACAGCTGTTTCCAACGGGGAACTGAAGCCGTTGTATCCATCTATGCTCTCGCCAAAGCCATCAGACTCTATTGAAAAAAAATTGTAATTTTACCTTGCAGAAACAGGGGTTGCTGGTCTACCACTGCCTCGATGGGTTCGTTTTTTTATGCTATTGTGTGACTTTGGTGAATCCGAACTAACCAAAGTCTCACAATGACACAAACAAACTAAACGATCGAGGCAGCGGTAGGCCAGCAACTCCTGTGTTCTGCGAGGTAAAAATACTGATTTTTTTTCAACGGAGTCTGGTTGCTTTGGCGAAGGGAATAGATAATGGCTTCAATTCCCTTTCAGAAACATAGACTGTATACGGTAGCTGTCTTACAGCAAAGTAAACTGGCAAAAATATTCTTAATGTTGTACTCTTAAACTGATATTGATTTTTTTATGTGGGTCTTTAAATTAGGTGGCTAAAATATGTTTTGCTGCCGGCCCCGTCCACAGCATTACATTGCTTTCGTTTTGTACAGTAACTCCTGTCTGATTCTCTAAACTGGGGGCGTGTCGACCATCATCTACTGTAAGTAATGCACAGACTACAGATAAGTACCTCATACAACCCCACTTCAAAACACCCAAACTATCCCGTTAAAGTATTAGACATCAAACTGCATTGGAATTCAGAGGTGGTGTGTTAGTGACGAAAAGTGTGAATGATCATGAACTAAAAGGATTTTGAACCATGAGCAGTTCATTTTTTTCCATCAAAATAACATCTAAAGTCTAATCAGTTGTCCAAAAACTCTATTTCTGCGTTTATATTATGATATTACTCTCACAATCTTACAGTGTATGTGACGCATGTATGTGTACACATGTTTTTTAACAGGAGGGTTTCAAAAAGGCTTTGAAGATGGTTGGGGAGGAGTTCCTGGACCGTCTGGAGTTCTATCAGTCCTCCTGGCTGCCGGCCCGTGTGGTGGTGGAGGAAGCCGTTAAGGGGAGGCATAAGGTACAAGACTGTCCGCTCTAATGTGTGCATTTTTGGTTAATTTTTTTTGTCATTTTTGTGAACGTTGTAACTGGGTACTGGTTTCAGGTCCTGAAAAAACTACATTTCTGAAGCGTCCGGTCACCTTATTTTTAAAGAAATACTGCAAGCAATAAAACAGTTAATAGTGCATCATTCAACAGCAGCAATGGGGTTTCCCCTTTCTCATGCTTTTTTCCTTGTATAAGTGTTTGTTAAATTATATTCACTGTATCTATTTTTATTGTGTATTACTGTAATGTATAGTATTAATGTATTGGCGATACAGCTAATAATACCAAACATATCAGTCACCAAAATACTTGTTGATCCCTCATCTCTAGATCATAGATGGGAGATTCTTTCCTACAAATTCATTACTCTGTGTCTCTGTGTTGCTGTTGATGAATTGGGAGATTAATGGTGAAACTGTAGCTTAGAATGGAGTTAGAAAAGAGTCTTTAGTTTTAGGCATTGAAAATACAATTTGGCGTTGGAAAAACTCGCATTGGCACTGAAAAAGACGTTCAACTGGAAAAGATCACACACATGCGTAAAAGAAATGTAACCTTGAATAAAGAATGACATCCGTCTTTTCAGTGACAGTCTGGTGATTTTGTTTTTTCAGTGACAGGTTTATGTATCATGTGTATTTTGCTTTCTGCGACAGTGTTTTCAGTTTTGATTCTTTGTCACTGTTGTGGCATGGAGTGGAGCGACATGGAGGGGGGGGGGGGCTGCATGATTTCCATATTTAATCCCTGTGGGGTTTTTTTCCTGAACAACCTTTTTCTCTGTAGCAATACAAGTTTTTCAATGCCAGGTTTTTCTTTTTCATTTCAAGTTTTCATTTCAATGGCAAATGTGTTTTCGGTGCCAAAAACTAAAGACTGTTCTGGCTCTATATTTTTCCAGTTAGATCAAATATTAAGCTGTTATGTATAGTGATGTTTAGAAACTTGAATTTAAAGCTGTAAAGATCAAGCAATTGATATAAGAAATCCTATATCACAAAGGAAACGTCTGTTGCCTCTCTACTTGCACATTAGTGACGCACTATTTTCTGCTTCTCTTCTGGTTTCCAGGTAGATCCCAGTGGGGAGGTGCTGTTGTTCTCCCAGGGTGGCTGTCCTTGGAAGGAGCATCTGTTTGCCCTGGAGAAGGAGCTCAAGGTGGAGACGCCCATCAAGTTTATCCTTTATCCCGACCAGAATGGACAGTGGAGGGTCCAATGTGTCCCCGCTGGGCTCAACACTTTCCAGAACAGGTGATTTTTTTTTTTAATTATGTTTTCGTCTTAGCTTTTCTGTCTATTTATACCAACGCCCCATTCTCGTGAACGCAACATCTCAGGAACTTCTGGAGGTAATTTCTGAACTGTTTTAGATTTTGGTGGTCAAATGACAAGGTCGCTGTGACCTTACATCCATCCCATTCTCGTGAACGCGATATCCACGGAACGCCCTTAGGGAATGTCACTAACATCTGGAACAAACTGTCAGTGTGACCTCACAAAACACATTTTTTGGCCATAACTCAAAAGATTCATATGCTAATCATGACAATTTCACACATTTGAGGTTATTTAAACAACATTTCTGCTTCACGAGGTCCAGCATGTGATCTCATGTGCGGAGGGAGCACCTCGCATGAGTTACCTTGGCAGAAATTAAACATGCAGAACTCGCAGGGATGTTGTGACACAAAAAGTTCTCCCAGACAGTTCTTTTTTTTTTTTTTTTTTTTTTTAACATTGGTGGAAAACACAGTGACAGGCACAGCTCAAGAGTCTCCCAGACGTTTTCAAATAAGCTGAGCTGTGGCGATGGAGCCGAATCATGATGTACTATTTAACATTCATGCTTATCGGACCATTTGACAACTACTCACGGAGGACTGACACATTATCCGGTGAGAGACTAACTCCTGCTTGAATAGGAATACTTGTTTGTAGGATGACGATGATTCTTTGGTTAAGGCAGAGGTTTTTGTTCTCACATTTCTGTCTAAGGAGTTGAAATGATGTAAACATACTCAACACCTCAACGGAGACACCTGAGCCCTTTCTCCATGCCCACACCTCCCACTCAGGTGTTTTTCTTTTCCTTATGTATATTACATCCTCTGCTCCAAATACAGCAAGCTGGCAGTCAGATGTACTACATGCTGGTTTGGTAATTTGAGAGATGCTTTTATTTACAGCTAATTACTTAAGCGTACTCCAGAGGTTGAATTTTAAAGTGAGATTCATGCTCTATTGAACAACAGAGTCTCTTCAATTGAATAATCACTCGTTGTCTTCTCACGACCCTCTCGTAATATGAATACGATGGAGGCCACTCAGATGTTACACACTTGTATCATTAAGTGTTTAAAATCCCATCAAAACCTTAAATAACAGCACCGAGCAATTTAGTGTTTGGATGTCAAGTTAAAAATTATTATTTTGTTGCCAAATATGGAAGATCAAATATCCGTGCTCACCTTGAATCCCCTTTTCTGATGACTTGAAACCAAATCAGCAAAGTCAGTGTAGTTATGGAGTCAGACCTACATTTTAACAGCCAAACTGTCACAAATGTGTGCCAGTTCCCTTTCTTTAGCAAGCCTAAGAGTCTACAGCCATACCAGCGGCTCTGTGAGGCACAGCGACACCTTGGGCTAAATGCTAACATCAGCATGCTAACATGTTCACCAGCATAGTTTAGCATCCTAGCATGCCAACATTTGCTAGCACTAAACACAGGTACAGCTGAGGCTCATGGTAATATCATTAGTGTTTGCAGGTATTTGGTCTTATATGAAAGTATCTGACGGACCAGAAAATGACACTTGATGAAAAGTTATTACCGTTGACCCTTCCTAAGTCCCACCCCTTTTTGCTTTGTTCTCCAATAACAGTTGAGCAAGCTTGAAACCCGGCAATTTTCCCTTTTCCTGTTGAGTTTCTGGTGAACGTGTATGATTTTGTCTGATTTTGTTCCTTTGTTTACATCATCTCTGCTACGTACCGCCCCAAAGTATGTTGAAGTGTGTTTCTTTTTGTCAAGCTTGTCCGACCTAGCAACAGTAACTAAGGGGGATGGGACTTTATCCTTATGGGAGCATGGACATGTGTACCAAATTTGAGGGCAAATCATTCAACAGTTAAGCCATTTCACTAAAAACCTCAAAAGTGAACCTCGTGGGGGAGCTAAAGGAAAAGTGACCAGGAATGTTTCTACAACAATTTCATGGCTATCCATCCAGTATTTGTTGATATATTTCAGTCTGCACCGCCAGACCGACATTAGCATCCCTATAGCGATGCCGCCAGCATGACATAAAAGGCCTGTCCACACGTTTATATTTGGTACTCTGGACTACTGCATTGTGTTGAGCAGCTGTGGCTCATTCACTCATTTCAGAACGCCGCTGGTCAAGTTCTTACTAAAACTAAGAAAGTGGAGCACACAACTCCACCTCTCAGATCGCTGCACTGTCTCTACCTGTGTGTCAAAGTATCGGCTTTAAGATACTTTTACTTGTTTCTAAAGCGCTAGATTGATTATGGACAAAATAGAGAAATCTCAGTTTGTCTGAGACTGGTCTGTTTTTATAAAACAGCGTTTAGTTAATATGCATCAGATATCTGGAACAAACAGCCTGGATATCGGAGTTGTGCTCTAACCCTAAAAGCTTTTAAATGAATGTTTGCCATTACTTTTATTAACATTTTAGGCTGTTTATTTCTGAAACTGCACTCCATTTATTCCTCTTGTCTATCACTCTTGTGTATTTTCCTTCCTTTCATGGCCTAAACTTTTAATGCCTTTTATGCCTTATACACTGTAAATCACTTTGAATTGTGTTTGTGCCATACTTTCCTCGCCTCGTTCATCAGTCACCGCTGCTGTTGTTGTGGAGCGTTTCTGCATCTTTTAGCAATAATGAGGTCCCTCAAACCCTCAAGCCCGACACTTAAGCGAAAGATGCCTCATCCGTGCTCATTAATTCATATTAGTATTCTTGCCTTGCCACTCTGTAACGTAATGACTGTGGCGACAAGACAATGACCCTGTGTGTGAATTTGTCAGATGGTTAACACCTCTGAAGTCTGTGTTTTGTTACCTCTGGAGGGGAATTGTTTACGCGAGGAGCCTCTCATGCTCCGACCCCACAACGCTGCTCTAATAACGTCATCAGCCATCCCCGCAGGAGTCCTCTAGCTGGTGTGTTGTTTGACTGGATCCCAGCATACAGCACACACATTATGAATGTATGACCAAGGAAACGCGCTCCGGGCTTATGCTGTATCTTCTGTTGGAGATACTCGTCTTTCTAGCTGCTCGCTTTACATCTTTGTAATCCACAAAACACATTTTCAGTTTGATCTTTCACCAGATACTGACTGAACATGAGCTGTTGGGTTGAATGCTTCATTTTACATTTGGTACAGAAACTCCCTCCAGAAGACGTGTTGCTTGATGTTTTTTTCATGTTGGATTTTAGACAAGAACTGAACTCAGCATGAGGAAAAAGAAACATGAACTTCTCGATGCGCTTCTCGTGTTGCGAGGTTTGATGACTTGTGCTGTTTGATATCGATTCCTGCTTTTCAAAGTGGTAGCAGTGAGAAGTCACCATGTGCACATGAGTATAAGTGACTGAGGTGGAAGAATATTAGTAGTGAGTAGAGATGATCAGTATTGCCTACTGTACGGAGTGGTTGTGACAGCCGGTTCTATCTCTGATCAGGTTTCCCTGTCAGAAAAACTACCCGGATTCGTTAAGCTCCAACTCTAACGAAAACAACTTTTATCTTTCCTCACTACTTCTCGTCAGCAAAGAGCAATGCAAACTTGCAAAACATATAGGCAGGCTTCTCAGCTTTATCCTTTTGTTAGAATGACAGACATCACCAGCGGCACATTAGATCAGCTGTAGCTAATTAGTGTTTATTCGGTAACGGCTAAAATGAAGAGCTTTGGATGTTCTCTGGTTAATGTGCTCTGTGCAGCTGGTGTCTTTATTCTGCCAAAGTTTGTTTACGTGAAAAGAGGAATCGCTCTGTATCCCCCATCCCCACTGTACGACCGTCAGTGGACTGTGTGTTTCTGTAGTTCAACAGGGACCATTTGAGTGTCAACTCTTCTCTCAGATGGATTTAATTAACATTTCATCATATTTTCAAATTGTACATACATAACGACATACCATGAATTAGGCTGTCACTAAAAAGCTGTTGCTTCTCAGCCATCAAAAGGTGATCAGACATTTTTGAGTTGTAGTTATTTTAGCCTTTAGTTACTTGCAAATGTTGAAGTGTAAATCTAAAAACATTCGATAAGGGATTCGAATTTGATAAGTGGATTTAATACTGGATTTGAATGCAATAAAATGCTGTCAAACCCTTTTGATACTCAGCTTATAAATACATGCTTTTTTTTCCTAGAAGACAATCTGTCTTTTAAAACATCATATAGAGCATCTCACAAAAAAACTCAGGGTGAAGTTAGTTTTCTTTTATAGAAACAAGTGCTGTTTTTCTTTTGCTGCAAGGAAAAAAAAATAATTCAAGCGACGCTTCTATCATTGATTATGGTGATATTTTATATATGCATGCAAGTTCATCTTCTTTAGATTCAGTCTTAGTATCATGCTGTGTTACGATTCATCTCTGATTCGGGTTTCCCCACAGATCATCGCAGTTTGTATGAGAAAGTTGGTTGGTTTTCTTTATATAATCGTAGTATGGAACATTGGTACATTTTTCTGTATAAGGCCATATTACACAAACTGCCTCCTTATCTCTGTTCTATACTGACGCCAGAAGCAGTAGTTCGGTAGCTGCAACCTCCGATCTTGCGGACAAATTGTATTTGTCGTTCCTAGAACCCGCACTGTTCACAAAGTGCTTTTAACGTTTTTTGAACTCTCATCTTGGTGTGAGCTACAGTACAGAGACAATTTAAACTAGATTATTTTATAAGCATGCAAGATTTTAAAAACAGGATTAAAGCTATGATTGGTAATCTTCTTTTTAAAAACATTTTTTGTTATATTTGTTGAAATTCTTTTTACATCCCGACAGCAATTAATAGATCAAATTCTCTGACAAAAAAAAATCTGCTACCTGTGGCTTTCGCAGGACTGTGACCAGTCCAGTCATTTAATTCGGCCCAACCTGCCTGTCTGTGTGCACCCTGTCCGTAGGCTCATTGCACATGCAAGCTACTTTCATCAGAAAACAGTTGGCAACACTGGGCTCAGTTTTTCGGTTGTATAATCTTTTACATTTAGTGTACTCTTGCTAGTTTCTTAAAATTACCAACCCTAGCTTTAAGGATTATTTGAGCACTGCATTTTTTTTACTTTTTGCTGTTTTGTTTTTTCGTCTATTATTTGTGTTTTGGTGCTTTTGTGAAACTTTTACGCTGCCATCTTGGCCAGGACCCACTTGGAAATGAGATTCAAAATCTAAATGGGAATATCCTGGCCAAATAAAGGAGAAAGAAAAATGGCCTTCACCAGAGATTGACACTTGTAGCTCTGTGGAAATGAATGTAGATAATACACAGAGGAAGGAACATATTGCTAATGCAAACAGAAATAGTCGATACTGTTGCCTGCGGATCAACTAATGAAGTCGGTCAGGCTCAGTTTTGTGTGTGTGTGTTCATGTGTGTTCATGTGTGTTCATGTCCTAGAAGTTTTAATCATAGAAAATGGAAATGTACTTTGATTTGCCTCCATCTTTGGTCGCGCTGACCTCACATTGTCCTCTCAATCCACTTACTTATTTATAATGGTTATAAAAGAATCTGCAGACTTTTTGTATTCAGTATGTTAAATGGTCATTAAAGGTCATTCAGTTCTGTAGCAAATTATAAATTGGCCTTTACAAACAAAAATATAAAATCCTACCTTATTGTCTGACAGAATCGCTTTTATTTGGTTATTTCGCTCAAAGCACAAATCATGCAGCTTTCAATCACATTTTTTTGTAATTATTATTGCGACTTCTATTTCATCTATTTATCCCGACCCCCCACATCTGGATGATTTAAGGGAGCAATTTTCTTTCGTGTTGAATGCAAATTGATCCCAAGGGAAAATTTAATTGAAAATGTAATGGTTTATATAAAAGAGAGCTTCTTTAATAAGCGTCAAAGAGAAGATAATTTTGTTTACAGCTGTGACATTTTCTATATAATTTCCACGTCCTAGATTCAAGGCATTTTGTGTTTGTAGAAACTTCCCTGAGCAAACACATTATGAAAATCCATTATGAAGTGAATTAAGTCTAAAAAGTCACCTTTTATCCACTTTTCCGTCGACTTTTATTAAACAAATGCAACGAAAAGCTCTTTAACTTATCACACAAAGTATTTTTTTTTGTTATGCTTTATCTACTAACGTTGGTCACAAATGTATTGCTTGTGGCTGCTTCAAAATAAAAGCCTTACAGAAGTAGGAAGTGTTTGATTTTGCGTTAGCAGTAACTTATTACAGCTCTGATACAGCATTAGGAGAGTGAACAGTAAACAGATATCCGGCTGATATCTATGAGATCACATTAAAACGAGATTGAGTCAAAACCGAGGATATGGCGGGACCGTGTATGGTCTGTCTGTGAATTTGTGGCTAACTTATTACACAAATGGTCAGTGGTCATGTCTGTAATGTTAAATCCAGTGATACTTGTCCACCAGGTCCGGTGAGGACACTAGGGGACTCACTGCTCCATTCACCTAGGCTGTCCAAGCGGTGACGTACCCTATCGTGGAATGCACATGATTGGTCCCTGGTTTTCTGCTTGCCGTTTCAAAAAGGAAACAACATGGCGGCCTGCTTGTAAACTTCCTGTTATTCCGTCTAATCAATCCACCAAAATCTATTTGTGAGAACATTTTAAGTGAGAAATAGCTGTGCCACTACTGAATCTCATTTCATTTTAGAACTAGATCCGCATAGCTTTCAAACCACAGTCCACAAACCAATGGGTGACATCACAGAGACTATGTCCACTTCTTATATACAGTCTATGGCCACTAACAATGGAAACTGATATATAGAGAGGTAAATATATTGAATGGCTAGTACCAAAAACGTGTTTTGATTTTATGAAAAATGTCAGGGCTATAACTCTTAATATGGTCATTCTGATTCTCTACTACCACTACTTCTGTCTGCTTTGTACATGTAGCATCTATTGAATGTCTTTCTCTCCCTCCTGCGTCGCTCTTCCCGAGGTTTTTTTTTTTTAGATTGAAAGGGTTCTTTTGTGGAATTTCTCATTCGAATCAAAGGTCTAAATATGCTGCACAGATTGCAAAGCCCTCTGAGATAAATGTGTCTATATAAATCAAATTCCCTTTACAGATGTGACGTCTCTGATTGCTTCATGCTAGGCTTGAGACCTCACTATCACAGCAGAGGGTCTCTAAACCACTAGTCCACCTGACCTCCACATTCTTTAGAAGTCGTGTAACGTCTAACAGTATGCGCCCTTATGCCTTTGTATTGGGTTTGACTCATCTCATTATTGATACTGTGGGTCGCCCAAAGACACAGGAAGAGGGTGGAATCGTGTTTTGATTTCTGATGTGACCACTGGCTGCTCTGTTACATGCTTTCTCGTTTCATCTCTCTCCATGAGGTCCCCTCCTCTCTCTTGGCTTCCTTATTAGTGTTTCGTTTCTGCCTCTTTCGCTGTCTCTCCTATGTACAGTATTTCTGTTTCTGTCCCATAATCACCCTCTTCCATTTTCCTATCTGTCTTGCTCTCTTTCCATTAATCCTATGTCTTCCCCCTCATCCACCTTGTCCCCCTATCTCGCCGTCTCCCCTTTCACACCTCCTGCCCCTCCCTCACCGCATCCCTCCGCTTGACTTCTTTCCACTCAGCTGCAGAATCTCATCAGGCGGCAGCTCTTTCAACTGAAAAGACAGGCACGTGGGTATGGTGGCGAAGCACTTCAAAGATTAAATTTAATACAAACATGGCGGTTGGTGTGGTGCTACATGAGAACAATGGCTTGCGTGGTGGATAAAACAACATAGCTCCAGATGGCTCTTTCTCTGGGTGGCCTGCTTCCTCCCAGCGGGCATGTGCCGACTCTGCGAAAGGGGTGTTGTTATCACCTGTGTCCCTGCTACTGCACCTAGGGGGGAAAGGTCTATTTTTATCAGCATCACATTGCTAAGGAAATGTGAGCCGGGGAGAAGGAAGAGAGGAGTGGAAGCAGTCCTTCCTCTGAGATGTACTGTATAGAATAATACTGACAGCAATATGAGCTGAACCAGAACATATAACTCTATTTCTGGAAAAAAACACACTGGCTGCTGTCACGCTTATCTGCTCTGCCTCTGCATTAGGGCTGCAACTAATGGTTATTTTGCTGATTATTTTATTGTTTGGCCAATAAAATAGGGAAAAATGGCCAACACTATTTCCGAAAGCCCCTAGGTGACTTCTTCAAAATGTCAGACAAACAGTCTAAAAGCTAAAGATATTCAATTAACTATCACGAGTGAATGAAAAGCAGACAAAGCTTTCCAAGTGAGAAGCTGGAAACTGTTTTGTTTTGCTTGAAAAATGATTTAGCGATTATCCAAATAGTTGCAGATTGTTTGTCAATCGACTAATCAATTAAATGTCTTAAAATCTCTCTAATCTGTGTGACATCATAAATGAAAGATGGATAGAAAATCCATCTTTCTGGCTTGAATAAGTGGAAAAATGAAAACTACATTGAGGAAGTGATGAAATTGAAATAATTTCCTTTCAAAAGGAGTAGAATTGTGTGTTTATCCCTCCTCTTTGGCCCTGCATTTGGCTAAATCAAAGGTATGGCCCATATTTAAAGGAAGAAATAAGTGAAGTGTGTAAAATCTCTGGTGCAGAGATGGTGATCCATGAATTATGAGTCAGCAAGCTGCAGGAGGATTCAACACCTCTGTCTCTTGTTATTGTCTTGGAGAGGAAGACTGGACAGAAGGTTCAAGCTCTGTAAATCCACTAAACTCGTGCAGTAGGAAAGTCTACTGGTTAGCAGGGCTGCGACGATATGCTCATCTCCCGATTCAATACTATCACGATACTCGGGTGCCGATTTGCTATGTATTGCAATTTTTAAGTATTGCTATTTGATACTACGATTTATTGTGATTTTTGTTTACTTTTTTAACACTAGACCATGGGAAAAGTTGAATCATACACTTCTCCAGAGTATTACTTTAGAAAAACATTAAATTGATACAGTAAAAATGTTAGATCTTCAGCATGGATGTAGTCAGAGATGTCCTGAAGTCAAATATATCAGTCATTGTCAGACGTTATTTATTTTATTCCAGAAACCCAAAAATAAAGACATTTCCCTCACAATTTATTGGTATTTTCTTTTTAATTTATAAGGGGCACAGTTAACATGTTTTATACTTCTGGTGAATATAATCACATTAATCTTATATATCCATATATATGTATTTTGTATATACCCTTTGTTAATATCTTATTTTGAGAACTAACTACCAAGTTCATCGCTAACTCTCCCGTCCGCTCAATTCTCTTTATACAGTGCATCAGTGGCCAGCTCCATCGGGGCCGTTTGAACACATTTCACATAAATGTTAGTATATGGGTGCTCTACAGTTGTAGCGTCGGCTGATTTGACCACAGAGATGTGAGCGACGGCTGGCTTGACCAAATGTTACCGTAATAAGATAATGTTTCCTGTCCATGACGGAGTTAGCATGCAGCTTTAGCCATGATGTTTAGCTCTGCTTTTCCTGGCAATGTGTGAAACCCAAAGTGTTTCCGTACTTTACTGTATGTGTGGTGTTTACCACGTTGGATTTAATATGTGAGGGTGCAGGTCGTAACCCTGCGGATCTCGGACCCTGCGCCATTTTATGCTTTCTCGCATCAGCTTTGTAGTTCTTGAAACGGAAAAGACGTCACATTACTCAGACTACAACAATAAAAGCATAACTTATTTCTACATCCACAAAATAAGCACTTATATATATATATATATATTCAGGCATTAAAAAATAAATAAAAAAATTGTAAGAAATAATCTTGATACCTAGTAGGGGTGTAAGAAAATAAAATTGAATATCACAAGATTATAATTTGTGATACTGTATTGATTCTCAATAACACTGTATCAATTTATAATGAATAGTTCACATGCGTCTTGGTGTATGTGACCTCTCAAAGTAGTGCTATGATGTTGGATGTTATAGGACATAAATGCAAATACAGATCCCACTGTTCTGATTGCATAAAAAGTAAACTCACTCAGATTTTATGCAGATGATGGTGTGTTCTTTATACTATGAAAGTTGTCAGATGTTAAAAAAATCGCAACATCTTGCCTTGCTTACAGTATCGCAATATATTGCGTCATAACCCCTGCGTCATGATATGTATCATATCGTATGGGCCTACCAGCAGCTAGAGCCTGTACCTCATCTGAGCAGCATCCCAGAGATACTATCTCTATCACCATGCAGTTAATATTTTATGTTTTAATGACCCGTTATCTCCAGTATGTCAAATCTTGAGTTATATATTTTTTTTTAATTGAAGCTCTAATTCCCAGTATCTGTCTTGGTATGGTATAGTAGAGGTCTTGAGAAGTTAATTTGCTTATTGTGGTCTTATTTATAGAGCGGTCATCTTGAGAATCAGAGCTTCCTGGCCTGTCATAACAACAAGTCATCCCCCTCCTACTCCTTCTCTCATTACCAGCCTTGTTGACCTTTCTCCTTGAGCTTGTTTTCCAACCATACTGTGAAGCTATCGATTGGTTGTTTCATTTTACAGGGATTAGGGGTTTGCCCGCTTTTCTCCCCAGGTTGTGCTGTGACGGTCTTAATAGGCATAAGATGATGTAGACTTGAGATAATAGCATGGAGAGTAGACTTGGGAGTTTCAGTGCACATGTACATGTGAATCATTTGACATTATGGTTCACTTGCGAAGCTCTTCGCTCTCAGTCAGACAGTTTCAGAAGATGTTATACAGAATGGTAATGAATATTCAAAGGGAAGCAGAATTTCTGGGAAATAAATTTGAGAACAAGAGAAAACACTTTTCAAAATGCGTCCGTGTTCGTCATCCGTGTCACTTTATTTCTGACAAGTCAGACTGCATAGTTCCATAATTCATCAAGCATGTGACGGAGAGAAAGAGGCGCCTGAGGTTGGCTTGACTTTTTTAAAAAATATGATGCTTTTGGCAGATTTAGCCAGTTTTTTTAGGCTTTTAAAGTCAATTTCAGAAGCAGTGGAGGAGAGAATAGTGAGCGATGAAGTAACGAATCAGAATAAAATCGGAATCATTGCTTAAATATGTCAATACTCTGAGAAGAACAGTGGTCTGAGGTAATAGATATTCTAACCCCCATCAAGGCAAGAATGACACACACACACGAGAGAAGTAGTAATGTGTTTTAAATGACGTGCCAGGCTGTAAACAGAGGTGAATGCCCAGTGTATGTATGACGCAGCGGGTGGTAAATGAGCTGCTTTACATTTTTATGAATTCTCTGCCGCCCCATGTTACATCCAGAGACACTTTGTCGAGGTCAGCCCGTGAACCCTCGCAGAGACAATCTTTTCCCTGTAAGACTGCCTGTTGTCTCCACTGCCATCGTATGGCTCATATGTGCCCATCTGTGATTTTCCACATTACTGGAGAAGATTCAAGCTGATTTTTATTGGTCTATTTGCTGGGACTGCATGTAGTGGTGCTATGTATGTGTCAGGGTCACTGCAGTTCACCTTGGATGGCAGCAGGTCACCTCAGGTCAGGAAAGCTGAAATGAACAGAGTAATCCAAGTCTTTTGCAAAGCCATGCTGAAATGAAATAAAGAAACACAAATTTCATTATTGATTATTATGCAGTTTATGTTCTTAAGTATTTGATAAGAAAATGTCAGAAAATAGTGCAAAATGCTTCCCTAAAGCTTAAGGTGACATATTTATTAGGGGTGTAATGATACACTGATATAGATCAATGTATTGATTCAATGATCAACGATTCCAAAATCACTGATGCAAGGTAAAAACATCGGTGTATATCGTCATCTTTAATATACGCCTTTATTTTGAAATTCCCATGGCACATCTGTGCCACCATTCCTGTCCAAGCGCACCTCCTTCCCAAACATTCAAACAGTGCTTAAAACATGAGAAATGTGGCACAACAGGAAGTCTATTTTTATTCTTTTTATTAAAAGAATAGCTTGTTTTTCATTTATATGTATGGAAGAGCCCAGTAATAACATTATCAAATATATTTTACTTGTTTTTGTGAGTTGATATCAATGTAGCTGATTGTGTTAAATGGGCAAATGATATTGATCACAGGCTCCTGAATTGAATTCAAATCAAATTTGTATCGTGGCAGACATTGTGATATCAGCAAATATTGTATCGTTGTCCAAATAATCAATATAATATCATATCGGAATGAAACTTGTGATGTACACCGCTAATATACAAAGCTCGTCTTGTCCCACCAACAGTCCGAAACCCAAAGATATTCAGCTTACTATCATATAAGGCAAAGAAAAGAAACAAATCTTCACATTTGAGAAGCAGCCGAGTTTGTTTGCTTGAAAAGTGACTCATTGAGTCTGATTGTTGCAGCTTTAATTACTGTTATTCTGTTCTTTTATTGATATTTTGTTGACATTACCAGTCCAGACTTGTTGTTTTTCTGGTTGAGCAGACATGTCGCCTACAGCACAGTGTGTCTTGCCAAAGTGTCAACAGGAAGTGAGCAGCTGACCACACAGTGTCCATCTGTATGCCAACATGCCCTTCTGTCTTCCTGTCCTAGGCTGTCCCTGCTAGAAGAGTGGCGCGGCGTTCGCGACGAAGCACTGTCGGAGCTCAGCGGAATTAAAGGCTGTGTCTTTGTCCATGCCGGAGGCTTTATTGGCGGGAACAAAAGTCAGGAAGGAGCCCTGGAGATGGCCAGGAGGACGCTGCAGGCCGCCGCCCAGTCCCCTGCAAACGGCAGCAGTTGAAGCGTCGGGAGAGGATAGCCAACAGCACATTTTGTTCTCGGGGTCAGTCTTTAGAGGATAGCGAGGACTAAAATGTTAGTTAGCTCCATCCAGGGCTAATGTTGTTTTGTACTGCTTTGCCAGGACGGTGATGGTATGGAGATAGCAGCCAAATAACCTTGGACCACTTCCCTAAATACCTACGGAATATTCTCAACACAACCTCGCTTTGAATTATGATGTTGACTCATGTCATTCTTCTTCTCTCTGCTCTTACAAATTGGGGTCTGTTTTGTTCATTTGCAATAAAAGACTGTTTAGATTGGATCCTGGTCTTTTGTAAACATTTCAGTATTGGGTTCAATCCAGCATTAAAACGATTTGTTTTTCCACTTCGGCTCACATCTCTCTTCTTTCACTGTCAAGGAAATGCAATGCAGGCCGACCAACTCCGACATCTTCAAAGCGTGTGAATACCACGGCCTTACCTTTCAAGGGTCGATTTATATAGTCGCCTGGACGGTGGTTCACCCTTTCATTTCCAGCACGCTGACATTAACTGTAGAACTACAAAGAGATACGGAGGCTACTTCCGCTGGCTGCCAGATCAAAGTAACAATAATGAGGACTGATTAGTTTTGAGAAATTAAATTTCCAAACGCCACAAAGAGGTCCTTCTTATGGCAGCCGGTGTCGTGACAAGGTTACAGGCGGTGGGACGAGCCGTACAGTCAATTTCCCTGTAATAAAGTCGGGGTGTGTGCCTTGAATTTTCTCATTAATACTCTAGATTTTCTCCCCCTCCTCCCCCCCACTTTCCCTTATCTCCACCTGTTACTCATCCCTTATTGCATTCTCCACAGGGCTGCCCTTCTGCTGCTCTTGCCCTATACGGAACACATTGCTCTATAATTTCATCGCTGTGCATTTTATTTCCATTAGTGTCGTTGGGCGAATGACACAACAGTGAAAAAACGATTCACGTTGTTGCTTACAGCTGTTAGTGCTGCTCTGCTTCTTCTCTTTCTTCTCTTGTTTAGTAATTCGTTGTGTTCAGCGGTGCAGACTGTTAATTATTCAACGACGAGACCCTTTCATCGTCTTTCTTTGTCACTTTTTTTGTTTTCTTTGTCACTCTTAATTGAAACAGAGACCTTTTTATGCTCTGAGTGGATCCAGCTCAGAAATACAAACATTTGACATCTAGACAGATAACACACCTTGCATTGACTATTTATAATAGCTTCGGAAAGGTACTCTTGATCTCACACTACCTTTGCCACGCACACACGCGCACACGCGCACACACACACACACACACACACACACACACACACACACACACACACACACACTTTAGTGTTATTACTCTCTATTGTGTTGGACCTGAGCCAAGGTCTCAATCCAATCTATACACATTTGTGACAGCCTTTTACAGTCACTCGGTCCGTATTGTAATCTCTGCGCTGTGTTGTTTTGGAAGGGACAGAAGACAACCCTTCTCCCGTACTTACACCTCACTAAAAGACGGTGACAGTATATTCACTATAGCAGTGTAATTGCAACCACTTTGAGGGAAAACGTGGAGCAGAAAAGAGGACTTGTATCCTAATATGTATTGATTTCCAGCCACCACTTTACCCTTGCATGCACAATTTTCAAGTGCACTTGCCTGATTGTTCAGCACAGGAAATCACAAGATACTACGACTGTATTTTTTTTTTTTTTCTTTAAAGTGCCAACACCTGCATTTTTGTTCATTTTTGTTAGTTTTAGCCTACGCTCTGGTTCTCCACTACAGAACTGGACAAACTTGCCAGCACTAAGTCTTTTCCTGTCACCCAAACTACCTACAAAGCAACATTTTTTAATACTTTGTTTTGTCAGCAGGGATGATTTTCCATCTGCGTTGTGGTTTCTAGCGACGCAGCAACAGACCAGACCTTTGTGTTGGTCCTCGGTCGTAAGCAGTTTTAGACGACTCCAGCCCTGGCAAGTCCCAGTTGGCCACGCTGTGGAAAAATGGCTACTGAGAGCCTCAGCAGAACACCTGCCCCCAGCCTGACCTGTTGTTAGTGGATTCAATCCCCAGAGAATGACAGGCTAGTTACAAGAAATGCTCCACTGCTTTTTTTATCTCTCTCCCCCACTCCATCAGGCGTACTCGAAATGCAGCCAGGGTAGTTTTTGTCCTTCCGTCTTTTCACGGCACAGATAATAGACAAAATCATAACCATGCCTGCACTCTTGTGTCTTGGAGGAGTAGATTTGTGCCACTGGCTGTCAGATCTTTTCCACTCCCTCTATCTGTTTACAAATCTGCGTAAGGTTCATCCAGTTTTCCCCTCGGAGGACTACAGCCAAACCACACAGATGATGCCAAACTGCTTCACTTCACTGAAGTCAGGTTTTCCAGCAGAGTCCACATCGTCAACAACAAACTGCTCCCATGCACATCTTTTAGAACTGCTTCCTCTGAGAACATCCCAATTGAAGTGCGATACATACTGTATAACCAACTGCCTCAACTCATTTTCCCCCATTTCCATATCTCTTGCTGCAAACTGAACTTCTCACCCATCATCATACCAATCACTTTCAGCTCAGGGACCTGAAAACGGTGTGTGTAATACTGTTTTTTGTGGGTTGGGGGTAATGTGCTTTCTCATTATGCGCCCCTTTGTGCCTTGTTTTGTATCTGAAACTCCACAAAACTCTGCACTTATCCGCAGCCCTGTTTTCTGGCAACCGGTGAGACAATCACCCGTCAAGGGCAAAACATTCACAGAAATGCAGCTGTAAATTTTACTTGCAGCATTGTGTATTGTAGTGGAAATGTCATAGCTTTGAGCAGGTGTGATGGGAGCAGGACAGGTTGGGGAGGCAGAGGAGAGATACAAGGTGCCATCATGGCTGTCAGACCTGTCCTTTAGCACCCTGGGGGCTTTTCTGTAGATCGGCTGATATTTCTTGCTGCTCTTGCTGACAGAAAAGAGATAGCAGGGCACTCGACTAACCACCTCGAATAACATTTTTCCATATACAATATATGTAATTTGTGTCGCTGTTTGTGTGTATGTTTTTGTTATTTACATGGAAATGTGTGACCCTGGTTAAGTGTGTGTAAATCTGAAGGTTGCCGTATTTCCAACCTTTCCTGTGTTTTAACGCATGCATTGTAGAGGCGTGACCTGCATGTTCAAGTCGACCTTCTATTTTTAAAGGGAACCTATTATGCTTTTTCCCTTTTCCTTTAGTGTTTTATATGGATGTTTGTGCATGTAAAAGGTCTGCAAAGGGAGTTACTCACCCCCACAGAAACACTGCAGCTTATAACTGCTTGAAACACCTCGCTTGAAGTCCTGCCTTTTCTTCCATAACGTGGTGATGTCACCAAGTAACACACTTATGCCTATAGCGGCTAGTTTGGCACATGCTCAAACAATGCTAGTTAGAGCAGAGCTGAAGTGGAGTTCGAAGAGTTTGGTACGGTTGACCAATCACAAAGGGGGTTGTGTTGCAGCACAGCCGGTATAAGAAAAATAAAGCATTTTTTCGAACATTAAATCATGTAAACATGGTCTAGAAAAAAAACCAAATTAAAAGTATGCACCTGAAAATAAACGTAATAGGTCCTCTTTAATGTGATATTCACTCTTAAAATGTGATATTCAGCGCGTCACTGTAGTCTGAAGTCTTTGCAATGAGAAACCTGACCTCCAGTACTAAGAAGAAGCCTGGAAAAAATAAGAGAGCATCTTCCCTTTTAATGTTGTTAGGGAACCTTAATTAAGTTAATCTCTCACATGGAGGTATAACCAATGTGTTCTCAGAAATCCGAGAGACTGACACACCTCACGTGTTTCTTTGTTTTACACACACACACACACACACACACACACACACTGAGAGAGAGAGAGAGAGAGAGAGAGAGAGAGAGAGAGAGAGAGAGAGAGAGAGAGAGAGAGAGAGTGAGTTTGCCCCACATCTTTGTTGCTATAACTACCCCTCTGTGTCGACAGGCAGTGATGAAGCCGTCTGCAGCCGACACACCGCGCGGATCATCCACTACTGATGCCCTCCACACAGTTTTTTTCTCCTCCAAGCATTTGTCCCCACTGAAGGAGGAGAAGATGTCCAGTCTGTTGTCGGGAGAAATCCGAAGAAAAACTGCAAACGGAGTCTAGAATAAAAAAATAAAAAAACATCCTTTCCGTTTTCTGGATCTGAAACTTCACAAGAAACCATTTACAGGTAAGTTTTTTAATAAAATGAGTAACTATTATATTGTTTGGGGGAATAATGAGTGACCATATTGTTGCCTTAGTCGGTTATAGGCGTTGATTTCTCTTTTTCATGAGCGTCAACTTTTTAATAAACAGCCTTTGTATGCTTTTTTTATTTCTATGATTTAAAAAGTTGCAAAAATGATGTTTACCTGCATGAAGCTAATAAATCTGTTATCTGGTTCCACTACCTCCTGTTTCTCCTGTTTAATGTCATTTGTAGTCTAAATGAAATTTCCTCAGACATGTGCATCTTATAATCTTATAAAAAAAAAATCAAGGTATGATATTCTGGAGATGAACTCTGCGAGCATTATTATTTTTTAATTTAAACTATGACCTTTACTTTAATAAATAAGGAGGTATATTAAAAAAAACAATTGGAAGCAGCAATCATCAGCTGTATAACCACAGCATTTGCTTTGGGAGTCCCTCTCCTGTTCCTCCTTGTCTTTCAACCTTTCTCATTCATAATTATGCAGCCAATGATTATTTTTCCTAATTGGGGATTTGCATCTGCATTCAGCAGCAGGCTGTGTTAATAATGAGTGGTGGACTAAATCCTCACCTCTGCTCACAAGACACACTGGACCAGTTGATGGACACATGGCTGTCAGTCAGTCACTTTTATCAACCAAATCTAGGCCACTGTGAGTAGAAGATATGCTGTCTGTGCAGGAGAATATAGAGACGGGTTTGATACTATTATATAGAGACAATTGAGAAAGCAGCTTGACATTTAAGAGGATGGTCTTTTAATCAAATTCAAGGAGTGTATTTTTGTCTTGGAACAAGGACAATCACATGGCTACTTGTCTCAACAAGACATAAAATATGCCCTAAAACGCCTGATTGGATTGTTTGG
This sequence comes from Sebastiscus tertius, assembly GCA_916701665.1. NCBI lineage: Eukaryota > Metazoa > Chordata > Actinopteri > Perciformes > Sebastidae > Sebastiscus > Sebastiscus tertius. Next base: position 103,308 of record CAKAOH010021606.1, on the reverse strand, counting down.
ACAAATTACCTTTTACAGAACCACATACTAGATAATAAAAAGTCAGCTCTAACAAATATAATATATTCTCCAGTGGTTTGGGAGGCAGAGTCTAACCATTTTTTTTTACTTTTGCCTCCTCACTGCATGAGTACTGACCAGAACCTAATACCCAGACCACTGCTGGCTTATTTTTGTCACTTATCGGTACTGTGGGACGCAGGCAGGATTGATGTTCTTGCCGTTAATAGTGTAGCAGGCAATACCAGGGCTATCGATCTCTGCCTCCCTTTGCCTTCTATCCTCCACACCATACAGTGCGCTCTCCATCTCCACACCCATGGAGTATGATTAAGGGGACATCATGTGGAAAATAAATAGAGGGATAAATGAGATGAACATGTATTGACGAGTATAATGTGATGCTTTTCTTCTGCACAAAAAGACAGCAGGAGAGAGAGCTGGGAAAGACTTCAGATAATCACAATGATTTATGTCCTTTGAATGCAGAAATACAAGAGTTGTTTCAACCGTATCAGATGACATTAAACTATCATTACTGTCGTGCGTAACAAGGGATGGTTTTTCTGGCACAGTAATGGTTCTCCTCTTACATGTTTTGGTATTTTTGGTGTGAGTGTCTCTACAAGCTGCTGCGTATATATCATGATAAACCAGTTCAAGCTTGTTTCATTGTCTATCCCTTGACCTTTCTCCTCTTCCTCCTCCTCCTCCTCCTCCTCAACATCATCATAATCTCCCCTGTCAGTGTTCATTCTCTTTTCCAGACTGACCCTTTTTCCTCTCACTTCTGTCAGATCCTCCTGGTGCGACTGTGTGTGAGATTGGGACCTGGTGTGTGTCAGGGGGCTATGGTGAGGCGATGTGCACAGGCTGGTATGAGGAGAGATGTACCAGTGTCAGTGGAGGAAGACGACGGAGAGGTAAAGGAGTGGATCTTCATTCATGGCTGCACGTCTCGCTCTTGTTCTCGGCTCTGTGGGGCCACGCGTCCCCCCAGTGCCCGGACAGCTGCCAATGTGCCTGGGACACGGCCACGGTGCTGTGCTCAGACGCCGGGCTGCGGGAGATCCCGGAGGGTATCCCACCGGAAACCGTCTCCCTCCACCTGGAACGCAACAACATCCGCAACATCCCCGAGAGCGCCTTCAGCGACCTGGTCCACCTGCGGGATCTGTACCTGTCCCACAACCGCATCGACTCGCTCGCCTCGGGGGCCCTGCGGCATCTGGGCCCCGAGCTGCGCCTGCTGGACCTCTCGTACAACCAGCTGAGGCAGGCCAGCAGGGACGAGTTCGGCTCCACGCGAGCAAAGACGCGCCTCTACCACAACCCGTGGCACTGCGACTGCGCCCTGCAGGAGCTGATGGAGACTCTGAACCTGGAGCCCGAGACGGTGAACGGGATCGTGTGTGAGAGCTCTGTGCGCGGGGTGGGCGAGGGCAGCAGGTGGGAAGACCCGGGGTCACAGGGCGAGCACGCGGGTCAACCGCTGGTCAAACTGCTGGATTCTGGGGTGAACTTCTGCAGCCTGCAGAGGAAGACCACTGACGTAGCCATGCTGGTGACAATGTTCGTGTGGTTCTTCATGGTCATTGTGTACGTGGTGTACTACGTGAGGCAGAACCAGGCCGAGGCCCGCAGGCATTTGGAGTACCTGAAGAGTTTGCCCAGCCCACGCAAGACCCCCACAGAGACAGACACTCTGAGCACTGGTTTCTGAGCTCCCTGCTAAATGGAATAATAAGCAGATTTTTATGGAGAGCGACTGATAAACTTCAAACTGCTGCCATGGAGTCACTAGAAGATCCAGAGGAAATGAACCTTTTACAGTTTTGTGATTGTAATATTTCATTATATTTGTTACAACTGAGCCCTCCCTTTCCATATTTTTTCTCAATACCTATTGCATTTTTCTTGTTTTAGTGAAATATATTTGTGTGCGTTCTACCATGTGAACTGAGAGAAAATAGTGGAAAAAAGTGCAGCAGAAGCTGAAATGATGAAATAAGACTGTGTAAACTTTCTAATCTTCTATGTCCCTGTGTAGTCCCTCTTTCCTCTCCCACCGTGCCCCCATACTGTGGTCTTTTATCTTCCATTAAGCTCTAATTAGAAGTCTTTGACCAACTGACCCTTAATGAACACTTGAAAGCCACTAATCAGCTGGAGTGTGTGTCCTCATCTAATTGCCTGCTTCATTTGGACATGTGGAGTTTTTGTGGCCTTGCAACAGGCCATTTTTACTTTGATAACATTGATTTTGCACGGATGCTATTTAAGGCTTTCCCAATATACGGTCACATCAGTGGTTTCTGTGCCAGTGGAGGACTGCTGATCTAAATTTACCGTCACAAAGCCATTAGAGCTGGAGGTGAAACTGTTTGTCTCCAAGCCACAGCAATCAGCTCTAAAATATCTGGACAGCCTAGAGTACACACAGCTTGGTACAAAGAAGTCCAGCCAGATTTAGAAATGGATCATTGTCATAAATTAGATCAGTGTGGCCATTTATCCTGAGAGAGGCTGTTAGTTTGGCTTAAATTAATCTTGTGAGTCCTGCTTTTCGGTCCTCCCTGCACTGATTGCTGTATACAAATCGTCCTGTCTCCCATTTTCCACATAGGCTTTATCATAATTGATTTTTTTTTTCAAACCACTGTAAAAATAAGCAAAACACTTTCATAGTAAATTGAATAATTTTCTCGGTTAGTAAATTTTAACGCCAGCAATATTAAGATTAATGCCATTCCTGACATGCATACTGAACGTGCACTATATATGGAACCAAACCTGACCGGATTAACAGCCACCTATTTTCTTATCACTTGAGTTCATACTTACTGTGGCAAAATGTGGAGCATCACTCTCCGAGGGAAGGGTGCATTGTGTGGTTACACTTCAGGGGATCTATTAGCAGAAATGTGATATAATATTAATAACTATGTTTTCATTGGTATACAGGTATAATCACCTCAAACTAAGAATTGTTGTGATTTCGTTAGCTTAGAATGAATCCTTCATATCTACATAGGGAGCGGGTCCTCTTCACGGTGTCCGCCATGTTTCTACAGTAGCCCTGAATGGACAAACCAAACACTGGCTCTAGAGAGAGCCTTTCACATTTTTACATTACCTGAAGGCCACCGTTGTTCTCCAACAAGCTTGTGAGATTGCGGCAAAGTGAGCCGCAGGGTGCAAAACTGTGGTACCGCCAGCTGCGTCTGACCTCCGGTACTCCAATAGTAGAGTTATTGGGCTGAACTCACACCAGATCATAGGCGAAGTGTGGCCTGCGGCGGGCTGCCATTAAAAGCTGCGGCGGCTGCTCCCGAACTCAGCGAGCTTCAGCTGCTTGATTCTGTGGCGAAAAGTGGCCAATCAAAAGTTGGGAAAAGTTTAACTTTTACTGGCAAAGTGCAGCCAGAGAGGACCCACAGCCAATCAGTAAACAGATCCTGTGACTCCTGTCTTTTATGGTAAGGATGGCCTCTGAGCAAGGCGACCAGCGTTACCACATTTTTGCGTTCGACGGCTCACGCTACCACAGTCTTGTAAAGGAAGGAGTGAGCGGAGGGGTGCTCAGTTGGTTGCAATCTGCAACCACACCGCTAGATGCTGCCAAATCTGACACAATGTACCTTTAATAGGATTTCTACCACACATAAGGTTCACTTTTTCAAACTTTTCCGTTTTTGATCTTGCTTATGATTTGATAACTAAGCGTTTTTATACTTTTTTTCTATTATTTTTAAAAAAAGGGAAAAACAAGGGGAGAAAAATCACTCCATGGTTGAACAGATATTGGCTATGTAACAGATTATAGGGGGTCAGAAGCTGCCATTACTTAGTTTTAAGGGGTCACAATAGGTGGGAACCACTGGTGGAAGAGGATGTGGGTCGTCATGCTTGCAGCGGGGCTCTAGGAATTGCAATGTCTGTCGGTCAACATCCACTGGATGGATTATGATAAGGGGCAATTGCTTCATTTTTCTTCTAGTACCGTCATCAGGTCAAAATTAGTATTTGTCCAATACTTTGGTTTGTGACCAAATACCTGCGAAGCTAATAACATTCCCATCAGCCTCAGCTGTACTTTGTGTTTCGTGCTAAATGTTAACATGCTAACACGCTAAACTAAGATGGTTAACGGCTGTGAGGTTAATGGACATGGTAAACATTATTTTGAGCATGTTAGCATGCTGACGTTAGCATTTAGCTCAAAGCACCACTGTGCCTAAGTGCAGCCTCTTATTCATGTGTGACCGGTTCAACTGTACAGTTACAACCTTCTAAGTGTTCATAGATGTAATAAAACATTAGTACTGTGCCCCTTTTTATCTAACAATTGGGTTGGAAAAGTGGCAAGAGCGGAGGTGAAACCTAGAATAAGACAACATCCTGTGTACTGTAACGTGCTAAATGTGGTGTGTGTTTTGTAACTTTCAGAGGAGGAGCGGTTGAAGTTTGTGTTGTTCAGAATGAAGAAATACTGTGAATTAGAGCTAGAATCAGTTGAAGGATGTCGATGTTTTTATGGTCCATGTTAAAACCTGGAATAAGAAGTTCATATTTGTTCTGTTTGTGGTTAAACTTGTGAAGCACTGTTGGTGTAACTTTACATCCTCCGAATATTTCCTGAATGTTGTCTGTCTGTCTGTCACAAATCATACTGTACATCTGATGTTGATGTGTCAGAGTTCAGTTTTCCCAAATGCATCTCGAACCTTTAATACAATCTTAAAACCCACTTTGGCACGTTAATGATGTTGATAACCTGAAACTCAAGAACCAAGCATGTCCTCTGTGAGTAGTTTTTATTGGTGATGTATTTCTGTCCCAGTGATTTGTTTTCGCTCCTGTTTGTTTGTATGCAATTATTCAAACAAGGATGAAGTCATAGATCGGAAACCATTACATTACATAATAAGTGACCTATCAAAAATTGATTTTAGGAATAAAACAACAAAAATATATATATAAAAATAAAAGAAACGTTGCTCTACTTTGTTCATAGAAATGCTTTTACCGTTTATTGCTACTGTAGGTTGAAAAAGGCAAGAAGATTAAGAGAAGTACAGGAAGACATTATCAAATCATGGTTGGCAGTGTTTCCTATTTCTACTCTATCATGCGTTAAAACTAAAGGAAATGTTTGAAAAACAATTTCACATATATAAAGTACATTATATGAACTTTCACCACCTCCACCTTCAACTTTTCCTTTCTTTTTGTTTTTCACAAATCACCAACAAAATCAAAATGGCCCCGCATTCATTCGTCTCTCCGCTGCCTTTTCTTGAAATCTGAAGTGTTTCTCCCCCTGAAAATATATCTGGAAAGCACCACAAAAACACAGAGTGGCAGCAGGGCACAGTGAGAAGTTAAGGTGTGACTTTTTTTTAAAGGAATTTCCTTCAAAACCACAGTACTGTCCCAGATATTTCAACACGGGGGAGAACAAAACAGGACATAAATAAAAAGCAACTTCAGCCTGTTAACTTGGTTTTGTCTTTTATTTCCAATTTACATTAATTAAAACGTAACAAAAACAAGTCATGATCATAATAATAATATAATAATGCTATTATTATTAATAATAATACTATTATTAATAATAAAAAATATACACAACCTCACACAAACGAGCCCCTCGGCGCTGGCTGCGGAACTGGAGCAACAAAGTCAAACACACCCTGAATCAACTGCGTGTTTGTGCGTGTGTGTGTGTGTGTGTGTACGCCGAGGCAGAGGGCACGCCATGTGTGAGGGGACTGATGGGAGGAAGTAGAGAGGGAACGGGGTCAAAGGTCACAGCAAATGGGAGGGGGGGCAGCAGACTGGGCTTTCAAGACCAAGCTTCTATTGGTCATGTTGATTAAAATACAAGGTTTTGTATACAAAGCTTCAGGGGGAGAAGGCCTCAGTTTGATTTGTGACATTTTTTTTTGTGTGAGGTAGCTTTAAAATATCAAAACAAAACTAAAAAGAAAATTAAATTCAGTATTAACTCTAAATTGGACGTGCCTTGGCAATGCTGGGACATTTATCACCATGAAATGCTCTCTCTGAGAAACCTTATATATATGTATACATACACACATATACATACCGTATATATATACATATATACAAGTCACTACATGTGAGTATCTGGTTGTTTAAAAAATACAGACTGTTTTACAACAATAGCACCATTGACTTTTATTATAATACACAGTAACTTTTGGATACACACTGTGGTGGTAGAAATAGGAACACCTGCACTTTCTACGTAGCTAGATTTTTGGTTTCAAAGAGATATGTATGCTTTAGTGGATATGCTACAGGAGTGATTAGAAAAGAGGAGGAAGCAGGAGAGGAAGTTGGTGGATATTTTTAAATTTAGCAACAAACTCAGTCCTACCACACCTGGGACCCAAACCTAAACAATAAATAAATAACACCAACACACTTTTCTCTCTCTAGTTCCCTGGTATGTTCCCGTACTCTCCTCATACTTCCTCCTTCTTCTTCATGGGGTGGGGTAGGTAGGTGGTGGTGGTGGTGGGGGGGTTGCTGTTCACCCAGGGTAAAGTGGGGACTTTTGGGGGAGTGCTGGATGTCCATAGAGGAGGGGAGGAGAGAGGGAGGGATGGAGGGATGGAGGGGAGGTGACAATGCTGGATGAATCACAGATGACAGTTGCCAATGCCATTCAGTGCAGATATCCTACGGAGTTCGACTTGGAAAAAAGCACTTTTTACTTAGAAAAAAGTCCCATTTAAAAAAAGTGTCTCGATTTTTCTTTTTCTCTCCTCCTTGCTTGGAAGTGTGCTCCTCTTTCATTTAATTTCGTTCAAATTTCCACTTCTTCTTACTGATCTTTTACAAGAAGCAGACTGCCCCGACTTCGACTCCGAACTCCTGGTCTGATCCTCCAATATCCATGGGGGCAATGTCTACAATGGGCAGACGAGAGGTCTTCTGCGATCTGTATTCCATCACTGTCTTGCCCCACTGTCCCGTGTGTTTCTGTACAGAAGAAAAAAAAACACAACAGCTGTTAAATGACCTATGACTTTCTCCAAAATCGCAGACAATGAGATTGGCTTGGTGAGTTGAGTGAACACCAGAGAGTAAGAGTGCTTAATGTCTGTCATGAAGGGAATCGTGAACAATTTTAATATCCGTTTAATCATCACTTTCAGTGTATTATGTTCTGATTCAGTACATGCATGTACATTTACATGAAATATTGTCTGTTTAATCTGTCCGGTCTTACCGTGCAGCCATCCTCCATCACGCTGTAGGTGAAGCGGCTGTTGCCCTCGGCTCTGATCTCCACGTCGTTGGAACCCTGCAGCAGCACGGCTTTCTTCAGGTTGCCCGTCGAGGCGTCCATGTAGGCCACGCTGTTCTTACAGTGGTAAGTGAGGTTCTGGGAAGCCTCGGTGGACAGCAGTCTCAGGAAAGTCATCTGAATGGCAGCGGTGTTGGCCGCCAGGCTGTCATCGCCATAGCTGAACTGCATTGGGCCGCAGGTAAGGAAGGGAAAGTGAGAATAACAGTTAATGTCTCTGCTGCATGTTTTTTGATTATTTGAGCTGTTCCTCATGATGAGTAAAGATTATTGTTTTTTTAGTAATCTACACCCACTTATCATGTGCAGTACTAATAGTAAAGGAGGGTATGTTTCTGCTCAACTGATGAAAAACATGGGGACACTTACGTGGAATCCTCCGTTCATTGTCTCTCCGAACCAGATGTGTTTGCGGTCCTTGCTCTTGCTGGACCACCAGTTCTTGCGGGGGATGCTGGCAGGCTTGGATTTGACGCAGGACTCTCCTGTCTCCATGTTGCAGTAGACCTTGATTGCATCGATGGTGCAGCCCTGATTGGGATCAATCCAGTAGTCTCCTACAGGGAAAAAACAGCTTCATATTATACCCCATCTTTCGCTGCTTTAAAAGATGATAATCATTGACATTTTATTATATAATGTTATGTTATATTGTGAAATTCTCAAAAACAGACTCTGAATCAGCCACATCCAAACACTCCCAGGCTACTCAAACTATATTTAACCTACATTTTGACTCCTCCGAACTTGAGCTGCCAACGTAAAATGTCACCTTACTTTTGCCTACAGTACTTCTTCTTTTCGCCCCAATTTGACCAATTCTCCTCGGTGTCACTCACCGTTCTTCCAGTCTGGGTGGCAGAGCTTCAGGTCCCTGCAGGTGCGAGCCGGGTTCTTCCTGGATCCCTCGGGGCTGCGGATGTTCTCAATCTGGTTGTTGAGGGATTTGAGCGTGGCGTCGACCTCGGCGTCGTGCTGACGGAGGTTTCCGGAAGCCTGGTCGGCCCTCATGTACCTGAGAGGATCGGGGGACTTTTCGGTCTGACCCAGACCGGCGAAGGCAGACATGTCGATGCCAGGGCCGGGGGGACCAGGAAGACCGGGGGGTCCGGGGTTTCCAGCAGGACCCTAAGAGGAAAAGAAGGAAGATGGAAGGGTTACACTTGCCACTACATGGCATTTCTTTTTTTGGTCAAGTCATGGCTCCACTTGTGTAGCCTCGTTTCTTGCTCAATGGTGGATTATTCTTCGTTTTGAATTCCTGAATACATAATTGGTCATGTGCTTGTTAACATATGCGTAACATTTTGTGCACAGTATAGGGTTGTAACTAACGGTAACACAAAAACATTATTTGAGTCACATAAGATCAATGTAACAGTTCTTGTGGGTACTCACAGAGGGACCGGTCTCTCCACTGCGACCACGAGGTCCGGGGGGTCCAATGGGTCCTGGCAGACCATTTCCACCATCCTTTCCACTAGGGCCAACAGGTCCAGGTGGGCCCTGAATACACACATGGAGATGTTGTGGTTAAGCACTAGAGACTCATGTGAAGAAACGTATTTCATTAAAAATAATTCAAAGTGATAGTCCAACGTTTTTTTTTTATAACAGCCAAGTATTTTGGCAGAATAAGTACTCACTCTTTGTCCAGAAGGTCCAGCAGGTCCAGTAGCACCCTGGTCTCCAGATTGACCCTAAACACATAAAGATTGCATTCATACATCAGGGCTTCTGCAGCGTTCACCAAGTTAAATTTAAGACCCTTTTAATACCACGTAGAATGCAATTTAGCAGCTGTTTCGCGGTCATACCGTCCAAAGTATGATGGAAAACCAGTGGCGACAATATGGCCTAGAATTATGTATTAATGTATAATATTATAAATAAATTGTTTTGTACTTCCCAGCACTATATAACAAGAATTTCTAAGGATATAATTAATGAAATGAAGGCAATCTGGATGTGGATATACGTGATACAGATAGTGTGAACATAAAGGTGTGGACGTGGATAGATTTACATTAAATCTGAAATCTTACCGGAGGTCCGGGCAGACCCTGCAGACCAGTGAAGCCTCTGTGTCCCTTCTGTCCTCGCTCACCGGACTCTCCACCCTCACCCTTGTCACCGCGGGGTCCTTGGGGTCCCTGAGAACAAGTAATTAGGAAAAATGTTGCCATAGTGTAATGAATACAGAAGTTTTCACTTTATTTTATATAATAACTCAGAACTGTGCATGCAGGTGTGTGTGTGTGTGTGTGTTCATGTTTAGAGAGATACATACAGGCATTCCTCTGGCTCCAGCAGGTCCTGAAGGTCCAGAAGGTCCTTGTGCACCCTGTGAAAGAAAAACAAAAGAAAGTGGCGATGTTACAGTTCAAACAGAAATGAATGCTTTGAACAGACAGATCCCATTTACTGTCATATTATATGTTAACATTTATATGTGTTAAAATGAATTGTAAATGTTTGTGGATTGTTACCGTCATTTACTTTTTTTAAAGTGTCTGTTAAAAAATGCTCTATCTTTGTTGTCTTCTCGAACATGCACTGCATTTAAATGGTGCCATCATCTACCTCTATCACTTAATCTGTACAACTGTAAGTGCAACTTTCCAAAAGCATTCAGGGAACCCTTAAGGTAAATGTCTTCTGGAGTAAAATTAAGATAATTTTGCAATAAGGTGCGTTTAAGGACCAAATAATATGTTTATTTTTAGCAGTAAAAAAATCCACTTTTTATAAACGATGCTGCTCTTTACTAAACAGTGGGAAAAAAAAAATCACTCTTGGAAAGAGAAATCATCGCTGCGTTTTATTTTTTAAAAATAATGTGTTGTAGTTAATACTCACAGACTCTCCTCTGTCTCCCTGTTTGCCAGTGGGACCAACTGGGCCTGAAGCACCAGGAGCGCCCGGAGCACCAGGAGCACCAGCAGGACCAGTGGTACCACGTTCACCCTGCAGCACAGAGAGCACAACGACAGAAAGGTCAGTCAGGTGAGAAAATCGATGCATATACTGTACCGTAGCATCACTGCTGTCTACCTTTAGTCTGTGCTGTATTTAGAAAGGTTGCGATAATAAAAATAATAATGTGGAGAATATTTATTTTGTCTGTGCACATACTTACTGTGTATGAACTCAGATGTATAATGAACATGAAACTGGGTATTTGAATAAAAGGGTTTTTGCAATACCAAGTCACCTATTTCAGTTTCAGATTCAAATGCATCAGTGTTGCATCAGAGTCTTGATTGGCTTCGCACATAAATAAATACTAATATTCAAGCTGTGTGGGGAAATTAAAAGTAATTGACTGAATGGAGACCCTCCATACAGCAGGTATACGTGATTTGAATTAGAAGTTGTTGTCAGCCAATCAGGGCGCAAATCTATTCCTGTCACTAATGCTATTCAAATTTCACCTTATTTGCAACACAGGAAGAATAAGAGCATAATCCTGAGCAATAGCATATTTATAAACTGACAACACAGAACAAGTTCAGCATCCTACAACACAGAGGTTTTGACTCATGTGGTGTGTTTGTGGGTTTTTCTCACCTTGACTCCAGTAGCACCATCTCTACCAGGAGGACCATCAGATCCAGAGTTGCCCTATCAGATGACAATATTAAGCGTTAATAGCTTCCACCTGCACCAAGCCAGATGTCCTATTGAATACTAATCAGCTGCATAATGAACCCTGCTCCGACAAAACACACTGATTATACGGTGTGAACACAATGCAAATGTATACAACGCAAACAGCTGTGAATTTTAATCGACTCCAGACCGTTTCAGTCATAGTAGGATATGAACAGACTAAATACAATGTGGCGGGTGTGAATCCAGACACACACACATGCTGTGTGTTGCCCACTGTCTGACCTCTCTGCCAGGCTCTCCTGAAGGTCCGGTGAGTCCAGGTGGTCCAACAGGTCCAGGGGGTCCGCGGTCTCCGCTGCCACCAGCAGCTCCCTGCTTTCCGGGCTCACCCTGGGAGGAGAGAAGAGAAGAGGACTCATCATGTCATTTATCCTCTGGTACATTCATTTAATAATTAAGTAAATATATATTCAGTCTAAATTCCCAGTGAGTGTTTTTGGAAACACCACTTGAAGTCTTGAAGTTTAAATCAGATGTCCTCAGATGGAGATGACGACACGCTTTTATTTAAACATCTGGATTTGTTGCATTCAGCTTAAAAATGTGACTAAATTCATTTCAGAAGTTTTCCCCACAATGACAACAATGAAATTCTGTCAATTTAGGTTTTTGCACAGCCAGACTACGGCTTAAAAGCTCAGTTTTTTCTGCACATTTAAAGTCTGAAAACGACCACTTGGATGTTGACATGTATTGACAAATTGACATCACACCCTTATATACCAATAGGATGCTCTATGATGGTATAAAATGCATATAATACTGTATAAAATGCAGCATGATTTTGCAACTGCTTGGCCTGTTAATCTCCTCCTTCGTTTAGAAACTGCTTTTGGTCAAATTGGAAGCAAAGACCAATCACAGCTCTAGGAACGGTGTGACTGTCCTGTTGGAAAGGTTCATGTTGCCGTCTTCATGATGTAGAAAACGGTAACACATCATTTTACAGTTCCGCAAATTTCACTGTAATTAGGTGATAATTAGCAAGTAACCTATTTGAAATTGCTTTGTAATTACCGCCAAATTACCCCAATATTTACCTGAAAATTGATCACAAATGACTTTATTATAAACATTTAATAATTGCTAATAATTTGCTAAAATAGCATATAATCATTAAAATAGGACCATCAGACACTTCTGATCAGCATAAATCTCACCATTGTGTGACTTATTGTCTACACAAATGTAACCTGGTAGCTAATGTCATGATTCAGGGAGTTTTTTTAAAGAAATTTCAAATAATTTATTTGCTAGTTATTATCTATTTATCAGCAGACATGGAAATAAAGCATGTCAATTAACTTTGTATTCTTTTCTTGGAAATGTATTAAATAAATTACCAGCTATTGGGAAATAGCGGAATACAGTATAATTACTGTATAGTTACCTGCTAATTATCAACTAATTACCATGAAATTTGCGGACCTGTAAAATGAAGTGTTACCGAGAAAACCATCAATTATCTGTTTCCCAGCCCAATTTATCCATGACCAAGCCAGATGATAATCAGTGACCTTTATCCTCACACTTTCTGAAAACTGACTTTGAATTAAAAATGGTAACATTTAAGAATAAAGAACATCCAGAATCCAGATATAATGGTATTACGACAGGCTCAAACTACAGAATGTGACAAAAACTGCATCTGCAGTTCAAACTTCACTCACTATTGAAAGCATATTCTCTGCTTGAACGCATTCCTGGGTGAGTTTTGGCATCATCGCTACCTTCTTGGCATCCCTTTCATGCGTACTGGATGAATAATTAATGGCAAGGACATGCCCACTGAGATGCTGTAAGTTGGGGACGTGGTTCGTGTCACATATCAAATAGCGTGAGGTGTAAGCAGGGGAGCCTTCTTGTCACATGTCGTACTGTACATCAAATAGAATCTGTTCACCAGGAGGAAAGTCGCGGCTGTGTGAGTCGTGACGTGACTGTGATCCAATTAGGCCACGGCCGACTGACAGTCCAGAGTCTGTCTGCGTCTACCTTCTCTTGTATTGAGTGACAAAGCATTAGGCATCGTGCTCTTAAGGCACATTCATGAGTATATATTTAGTTAACAACCTCTTTTGTTATTTCAGGTTAGCAGCTGACGGCGTGTCACTTACTGCAGTGGAAGAGAAACCTCCCTTCAACCAAGAAACACTGCAGTAAGAGTCATAGTGCTGAAACACTTAGTTGATTGACAACAATTCTGATCAGCGGTTCATATTTTATGAAGCAAAAGAGTCTCTCAACTGTGAGGACTGGCTTCTATTCTCCATTTTTACTATATTATATTATTGCGTTACTGGGCTGCAAATAATGATTATCATCAGTATCAATGAATCAATTAAACCAATTAAAAGACAAGCAAATAGACACATGTTTCACTATTACGTAGCTGAAACTTGGGAATGACTTGAGTGATTAATCAGTTATTAAAACAATTGCTATAATATTCTGCATATCAGTTGGATGGCTTCGGTCAATATTTTATTGATTAATCAACTAATTGTTTCAGCTCTATTATTGTGAATTGAAAATATTTCTACAAAACAAGCAATTTGAAGAAGCCACCTTGGGCTCTGGCAAGTTTTTACTGGCATTTCTCACTATTTTCTGACATTTATAGACTAAATAAATAATCAACTAATTGTGTGGGGGGAAAAATCGATAAGGAAAATGACTGTAAGTTGCATCCCTAATTTGCACATAACATTATTTGGTACATTATTTGGTATGTTACTTACAGAAGGTCCAGGCAGACCAGGGAAACCTCTCTCGCCACGCTGTCCGGGCAGACCGACGATACCGCGCATACCACCCAAACCCTGAGGACCTGAAGGACCGATGGGACCCTGAGAAAGGAGGAAAGAGAGTTAATGTGGAATAAATGTTTTTTCATTTTTAACACATTGTGTAAAATAATCTTTTAATTACAGACACAATATACAACTATACCACGATATAACCACACATTCTGAAATTCATTAAAACATTTTACAGTTGAAAATATAAACTTGTCAGTTCTCCCTGAGGGCTATTCTCAACTGTAACAGTGACACAACAGTTTCTAAATATCCTCTCAATACTACATTATCTCTTGATAATGGATGCCGTATCCAATATAACTGCGATAAGCTAATATCAGGCGATACATCCCTCTGGTCAATTTATTGGTCAAGCTCAATACAAAACATAAATAACTCATGTAGCCCAGAAAACAAAAATATAGAGTTAAGCAAATACAAATAAATGATAAATAAAATACACTTAATGTAGTAATTACCCTTGTTTTTCTAGATCTGGCTCAATATACACAATTTTATTTTATAATGATTTAGTGTCTCTTGTCTATTTGCAATTATACCTGCTTAGATTACGCCACAAGAGTCAGACTTTATGTCCTTTCCACATCCAAATTATTCTTTTATTGAAGGAATAGTTTGATATTTTGGGAAATATGCTTATTCACTCAATAGCAATGTATGTAAAGATGAAGCTACAGTCACCAGCCGGTTAGCTTAGCTTAGCACAAAGACTGAAAATGGTGGGAAACGGCTAGCCTGGCTCTGTTCGCCGTAACAAAATCCACCTTCCAGCTCCTCTAAATCTCACTGATAAACATCTTATATTCCGATTATTTAATCCGTACAAAAGCAGAAGTGTAAAAACGATAATTTATGGTTTTAAGGTTTTTAAGTTTTAAAGTTTGTCCAAAATGACATACTATGTGTGAATAAGCAGTAGTATGTATCTTTTCGGACGAACTGAGCAGTAATTTACGTTATCACTTCCTGAAAGCCTCCTTGACGGTTGGAGACGTGTGACCATGGTAACCCGTACCAACCTCATGCGACCAGTTTGTGAGAATCAAAGTCTGAACTAATTAAAAAACTTAGTTGCACCTAGCAAAGTGAAATCTTTCTAAATTGAAGCGTTATTGATGTTGCAGAGCTGTCCGTCAACGTTTGTTATGAACCAACTTTATGATTGTGTTTTTAGCAAGTTTTCTCTTCTGTCTTTTGTGTTTCGTTCAATCTGTTTCTTTACTTGATTTAATATCTCATGTCATTTTCTCCAACTGAGATTTCACAACTCCCAACGGCAGCAGCACAGATCAACACTGATCTCTCCGTCACCTTTCTGGTCTACTTCATCTGACTGCACCACAACAATCCTGTCTGCCACATGTCCTGCGGTGCAACAGTGAAAGCTCCCATGCTCACAATGAACTCTAAGTGACACCTGAGATGTGATCGTTGATGTGTTGATACACGGTTCAAGATTTCATACATGTAATCTATAGATGGGCAAGGTGTCGACACCGCAGCTATATCTTTATGTTTGAGTATGCAATCTTCCGTGATATGTCATTATTCTGACAGGGCTCGTCATATGTTTATGATGTTTGTGTGTGAGAGTGTAGGCGAGGTAAAAGCCCGAGGTCCTGTCATTAGTCTGTCACTGGACTGGTGCTGCCCTGTGCTGTCATATGTCTTGGTCTGCTATTACAGGCAGTGATGGACACTGACAGCTCTGTGTAATGGAGAGTGTGCTCTGCCGCTGTCCATTACCAATGAAATAGGCTCTCTGGGGGCCGAGCTACGTAAAAGTCGACAGAAATGCAGAAAACAAACATATTCTTCTCTCTATAATGGACACCTGTGTTCACCTTGACGATGTTCAAGGAGATGTGCAGTCTGGACAGGAAGAAAGAGAGTGGCTAAATCTGTGGGTGCTGGAGGGACTGGAGTGGTATTTCAAGCATCGCAAGGTCAAGACAGATTATGTAAAAGCCCAGAAGTGTCTTTGAGTGTTATACGGAGGAATATGATTAGAGGATGACAAACTCACAGGAGGTCCGTCCTCTCCAGCGTCTCCCTTCTCTCCAGGAGTCCCAGCAGGACCGCGAAGCCCAGCGTCACCCTGTCGGCCTGGGGGTCCACCGTCTCCCCTCACACCCTTGGGTCCATCTTTACCGGCAGGGCCAGCGGGACCAGCGGGTCCAGGGTTACCCTAGAACATGTGAGGAGGATGACTTAACACACACCAAATGAAATGACATGCATGAAATAACATTAAGTTGTGCACCCATTTATATGCACACATTATGTTTCCAGAGCCTGCAGAACTATTGAAACACAGAACATGTGAGGAGGATGACTTAACATACACCAAATTAAATGACATGCATGAAATAACATTACATTGTGCACCCATATATATGCAAACGTTGTGTGCCTGCAGAATCATCATAACACAGATGACTATTATTTTAATGAACCTCCTTAAAATAGTTTTAATAACACATATCTCGCATTAGCAGTCTTACAGGATCAGACTTGTTTTTCACATTATTTTGCGCCTCCCACTCCCACTGTGTCAGACATACTGTTTTGGTGGTGTGAAGGTGCTAAAACTGTAGGAATGAACGCTCTACAGGTGCAAATTAAAAAGGCTTAATAGGTGACAATAAGTCAGATGGCATTTAGAAAACATTCCTGTATCTGTTCTGCTGCACCTTGCTTGTAAAACATAAATTAAACCCATTTACTTCTTCTTTCCTCATGCCCAACTTCATTTGGTGACTGAATAATGAATCTACTTTCTCCGAAGTAAATAATTAAGGTTGCTTTTAGTTTATTTATTCTAGAAGTCTGTGTAAAAATATGGTAGACTAACAGCCAAACAATTTAAAAATATCTTACAATATCAGTATCCTATAGATATTTATCTATTTTTTGAACTTACGTTGGGACCGGGGGGTCCGACTCGGCCAGCAGCTCCAGGGAAACCAGTGGCACCCTGAAAGAGAAAGGTTAAATGAGACAAAGCCAGAAATAATCCAACAAAATGTGCTACAGTGAGATTCAAATAAAACACTGCTAAAGGTTGAGATATTTCCAAAAAGGTCACTTACAGGAGGTCCCTGAGCACCACGAGCACCTTTAGGTCCAAAAACACCGGTAGGACCCTGCAACAGAAATCATACTCTGCATTACTACATTACTATTTGATGTTTTATAAATAATTCATCCAGAACACTTTCAGTCGAAATGTTGTTTGAATCAGTTTGATTCAGTCGGGGTTTTGTCTGCCTCAGCTACTTTTTATTCTGCCTGCTGTGGCACAATCACTGACCTTTATTCTGACTTGACTCCACTTCATAACACACAACAACAAAGAGGATTTTTCTGCCACTTTGAGCGTAGATAATGTTTTTCTCTTCTCATAAAATAATGTTTTTTGATTGTTAAAAATCAAACTACGCTATAGGCTGTAAACATCCAGGGTTTTGGGATAACCCCTCATTATTTAGGGCTTAGGCAAAATCCAGAAAAACACCCACTGCAGGTCCAGGAGCACCAGAGGGTCCTTGGGGTCCGGGGGCACCAGCGTCACCCTTCTGTCCAGATTCTCCCTGTTCTCCCTTGATTCCTGGCTGACCGTCAGAGCCCTGAAATGAAAAGACAGAAACAGTTGAATGAATGAAATATGTCCGCCACTAACACAGCAAATGTTCATATTGTGAACGAGTGATTTGTTTAAAATTGAAGACGGTGCTTCTTGATTCCCTAAAACAGGGCCGGCTCTAGCCCTTTTGGTGCCCTAAGGTGAGATTCAGATTTGGAGTCCCCCCCATAGGTGCCATAGGCTGCGGCGCCGCTCTAGGGTTATGGTTAGTGTTCAACCCCCCAGAACCCTAACCCTAGCCCCGTAAACCACAACACACATCAGAAATCACAATAGATTTAAGACAAACATTTTTTTTTTCATTTTCATAAATAACATAATTTATTAAAATATAAATAACAATTGGTTCCTGATATTGTTGGTCTAAAAGTGTTTAGTCAGTTTCACTACAATTTACACTTTTATTAACAAATAAGTGTGGCCGGGAAGATGAAAAAGAGTTACAAGGCTTTCTTTAGGATTTCTTTCTTTCTTTATTTGTTCATTTGTTAACTCAATGCAGAAAATGAGGAAGGGCGTCCACCGGCATTTATTTTTTAATTTTTTAAATTTTTCTATAGGGTGAATAGCGCCCCCCAGAAAGGGGGTGCCATAGGCGACCCATGCCTTAAGCCGGCCCTGCCCTAAAACAAATTTAGTTAAAGGGGAACTCCACTGATTTTACACATAAAGGTCAGTTTACTAGTCGTGGTTAGTACCACTCAGCCTGTGAAAACAATAATATAATGTCTTTTGTGGCTCTGGAAAGATGCTATTGCATTATTGGAAATGTAGGATCCAGCATTTTTTGAGCTTGACCTATACTAAGAACTAAAAGTGAGGATATCTTATTTTCTGCTGTTTTTCTTATTTGTCTTAATATGATTGTATGCCTCCCAACTTTGTGGAGGTGCAATACTAAATCGCTTGAGTTGCCCTTTAAGGCAGAGAATGCATATAAAAAAATGTCAATTAAGGCAAGATACATTACTGCCCTTAAATTTACTCATCTTCACTGAAGAATTTAACTCTCAGATACAAACAAAGATGGGACTTTTAATGTGACTATGCAACTTTTGAAAAAAGAAATATATTCTTTTTTTTATCATAAATAAAAAGTTGAATTTATGAGAAAACACTCATGCTCAGTTTATTACACTCAAAGTTTGGCTGATAAGACCATACTTCTGGTGTGACCAGGAGCTTATAGTGGCTAATGTTAGCAAATTTTAAATAGATAAAGTTGTATAACTGCTATTACTGAGTCAGTTCACTGATGTTATGACTCTTCTCTGCTACTTGATTTAAAGTAGCAGTTGTTTACGATCGAGGAAATATAAATAAATTAGTTTTCTTTCACTTTTCTTTTTTTCATGATTTTTCTTTTGCACAAAACATGATTGAGATTGTGACTGCTTCAACATCTATTAAAAGTTTAGAAGTGTGTGACAACGTATTTAATATGGGCTGCTGATGTTTTATGTAGCATCCATGTCTGTTTTCAGTTTGTCTGTGTGGTGACGAGCTGTGATGTTACCGTCTTTGAACTGTGAACCAAAAAAAGATTTAGACACCTTGTAGTGTTATTCATCCTGACATAAATTCAATAATTAATCATAGTGCAACCTAGAAAGAAAAAAAAAAGTATGATGAATTGTGTTGTCACAAATATATTGACGAAAATCCACTTGGAAGGATGCGCCTCATTAAAAACATTTATTTGATGTCTGCCTGGAGTCTTTGGGAGGAACTAAATGGATGAGTGATACAAAGACTTCCGACTCTCTGTTCACACTAATTTCTCTCCACAGAATAAAACACTGACAAGACGACATGTGTCAAGATACAAAATGGTTCACAGAGGCCTAAAACAGAGGTGATGACAAGTAGATATCCAAGTGTTTCAGATAATAGTAACAGACAGACTGATGTCAGGTTGATGTCTGCAGTCTCTTTTGGCTGGAGGCTCATTTTCCAAATCAAACATATGACTTTTTTTTATAATTTTCTTTAATCTAGAGAATAAAATAACCACATTACAACTTTATTTGATTGTTATCAAGGTGTTAGGGTTATCTGCTGTATATCTATTTTGCTTTAATCAGGTCCTTTAATTAGATCTTTTTTCATTTTCTATATTGGAGGAGTTCATACTGGCTGCACTTAATATTTTACTAACTAACTTTGTGTTACTAGTTTTTAAAAGTGTACTACTTTTTGTATTTTAGGTTCAATTTATGTAAATGTATTTGGATTCTAACTGGATTTACAATACATATACCGTACTAAGTGTTATTTAATCATATTTAAAAAGCCAAGCTGATGATTTGATGCTATTGCTTATTGTCTGTCCTTCACATAGTTTCAATTAAAGGTCACAAAAGGTGAGGCGGTTGATGATTAATGCTCTTTAAATTATTTGTAAAATTCCCTTAACTCAGAGTTATTATAAATATTCATGACTGAATAGGAAATCTAAAGAGAGATTCCAAGAGAACTACAGTATATTTACTAAAAAAGAAAAAATCAATATTTCTTGCTGTTACTGTCTTAACCTTGCCAGCATGTCCAAACCAAGAACAAGACTCCAAGGCCATAGACTACATGTCCTGACATTTAGTTTATGGCCCTGGAGTCTAAAGACCTCTGCAGAGCTTCGTGCTGGTCCGTGTTGTTATTGTTACTTACAGGGGGTCCAGCAAATCCAGCAGGCCCAGGAGGTCCAGTCTCACCCCTGTCACCCTGAAAGAGGAAGGAAGAGAGGCAACAAACACTCAGAGGTCAGTTCAAGCTAAAAACCTCAACATAGACAGCTACTTTTTTTTATATCTATCATATTTAGGCTACAAAGCAAAAACTGTTCAATAATGTTTCATTGTTATATATCTCAAAAAAATCCTCTTTCAATCTTTATTTACGTTGACGACGGCATCCCCGTTTTAGGAATGAATTGATACTGGTTGAGCGGGGACACTTACAGGAGCACCGCGGGTACCAGGAGCTCCAGAAGGACCAGCGGGACCAGATTCACCCTGTGAGAAAACACAGTAGCATCAGCAACACGCACACTGAGCTATGAACAGTGGCTTCAGATAGATGTTTAAAACGAAGCACAATTAAATACAGAAATCCTACAAACTCAGACAGCAAAACTTTCAACTCAACACCATGTAAATATTATAGTGATAACATGCCAATAAATATACAGTAAATACAATTATATAACACACACCTTCTCGCCGTTGGGGCCACCAGGACCAGGAGGACCAATGGGACCAGTAAGACCCTGCGACAGGAAACAGAACAAGAGTGTAAAGACTTGAAAAAGTTTTAACTGACATGATAATTTTGTTTTGAAATCAGAACTTTTCAACTTTTTCAATACTGACAATGTATGTATTGTTCATGAAAAACAACATGGATGACAAATACTCACTCTACCACCATCTTTGCCGGAAGCACCCTCGGGTCCTTTCTCTCCAAGGTCACCCTATGGAAATATAAATACAAGTCAGTCACCTGACAGTGGTATAGGCATGTCACAATACATATTAAATGTATAAATATTCAGTCATTAACACTTTGTTCCTTCATGGCTTACTCTGTCTCCTTTGGGTCCAGGAATGCCAGCACCTCCTCTCTCTCCAGGCATACCCTGCAGTCCGGGGGGTCCCTGAGCTCCACCAGCACCGCCAGGTCCAATGGCTCCCTGTTATGGAGCAGAAATGAACGAAGAGGATGTCATGCAGAGACAGCAGACAAACAAAGATACTTCAGGGTCTTTGTATTCTGAATAACTGTGTGTAAGCACCTGCTACAGATGTGTGAGAGTGCCATATTGTTTTGAGACTTTGGGTCGTGTCTATTAGTGGTAACCTGCAAATTGCGAAAACTTGCAAAAACTTGCTGCCCGACACCCTATCTTAACCATAACCATTCGAGGTTGATGCCTAACCTTAACCATCTAGAAAGAGTTTTGCAATTTGCGTGTAACCTTCTAGACACGACCCAGACTTTGTGTTTATTCATACAAACACAAAAATGGTGTCGTCACAGAGTGAGAAGGCTTCTACTTATTCAACAAAAGAGACACACGGCCATCTGTGTTTAGCCCATCTATGTTCAAGGTGCCCAGAGGATAGAAATGATAACAACAGCTCAGTTCAATATTATTCACCTGACAGATGTTCAGTTGCTGGATTAAAATAACCGTTTCTGACTAAATCTAACTCATTAAAGGAACAGTGTGTCGTGGCATCTAGCGGTGAGGTTGCAACTTAATGTCCCTCCGCTCACTACTTCCTTTCCAAGCGTGTTGGAGAACTACGATGGTCTTCAGGTGACGTAAAAATGCAAAAGGGTCGCTTGAGAGCCAGTGTTTGGTTTGTCTGTTCTGTAGAAACATGGTGGAGCAACATGGCGGACTCCGTGAAGAGGACCAACTCCCTATGTAGATATGAAGGGCTCATTCTAAACAAACAAAATCACAACGATTCTTAGTTTCATATGATTATACACTAATGAAAACATAGTTATGAATAATATATTCCATGTCTGCTAATAGATCCCCCAAAATGTTACACACTGTTCCTTTAACGACACAATGCTATGAACTCATCTACTAATTAGTTGAACAATGTTAGATGTAAAAAATATCTCAAATATGTTTCTTTTGATTTGACATTTCATTCTGTATTTTAAGTATAAATTATTCCACATTATCAAAGCCAAGATAATAGAAGCAAATTCAGGCTTTGATTTAATTTTAAGTGGCTCCAGCAGGCCCACTCCTGGTCAGAAGTTGTCAGGCTTATCAGCAGTGCTTTCTGCTGCAGCCCCAGACTGTAGAGCAGACACCAGCTGCGTTTCTCCAGTCATTAAGTCGTAACCACAGGGCTCATACAGCCTTCATGTTGGCTGTGAATACGTTCAAACTGGATTTTACTTAAGGGGACAAATGTACAATTTGTTTCTCACAACGATTCATTCTGCATCTTTCTCAGAATGGAGCTTCACAAACCATCTGCCCGTCCCCCCATCACCATCGCCATCGACATCACGTCAGCTCTATATAATCCCCATCCTCTCTATCCCCTACTGTCTGACCTTAAGGGAAGAAAACCTATGAACTGGGATTAAAATCTGACCAGATAACAAACCAAAAGTGGGAATTGCAGCTGCTGTGAGCTCTTCCACTATACCCTCAGTGCAGTTGTGACGACTCACTGCAGTAACTGGAATATGTTGATGGCTGATAAGTGACTTGGTTGGAAATATGCTGAGAATAATGTAGAGAAAATCTGATTTTTCTTTCAAATACTCATATTTTATGAATTCACTTAATGGATTAATTGAATGCAGGTAAAGAGTGTTGAATCGTACAGATCGTTATAACATTAATAATGCAGTCTTCTATTGAAATTATAAATATACTAGTGTTTCCCACAGTGCTTTTTAACGGAGGTGAGCCATCTCGCCTGAAATAAAGACCGTCTTCTAATATCATAAAAAATTAACACAGTTCAAAAATCAAACAACAAATCCTACAAAAAGGTTTTTGTTGGTTGGTCTTATATATATACACATCATATAGTGATAATAATGCGCTAACGCAAATTTGTTTTAACGCCACCCATTTCTTTAACGCATTAATGCAATTGATCTTTCAGAGGCTGTAGTGGGCTTAGTTTTAATGCTAGAAGATATGATACTAGAAAACTCAGGAATCCATTGGTACCAACCGTGTCATACTAGAGTGTCACAAAGGAGGCTAAATAATGCTTCAAACTTATGCTAAATTTTAGCAAGGAAAAACTGTCATGGCCATTTTCAAAAAGGTCCCCTAACCTCTGACCTCCAGATATGTGAATGAAAAGAGTCTCCACTTTACAGACATGCCCACTTTATGATAATCACAGGCAGTTTTGGGCAAGTCATAGTCAAGTCGGGAGTTTATTTATATTAAAAATATTACATCCTTCATAACAAATTGCAATGTCTGTCTTTATGCGGATGATACAGTTCTGTAAAGCTTTGCTAATACTGCACACTCAGTCTGCCACTGAAATCCTACAACAAGCCTTTGACAAATTGTAAGATGCCCTTTTTAATTTGAAATTAGTCCTAGGCTAAATATTGTGGACAATAGTTTGCATATTACCACTCTGAATGGACATAATATTGAGAGGGTCTGGGAGTGTAAATATCTTGGTATCTGGTTGAATCAAAAAGTTATGGTTAAATTTCACATTGACACACTTGTCAGCAAGCTACGACCAAAAAATGGATATATGTACTGAAACAGAGCTAATTTTCCTACGCTCAGTAGGAAGCGGATAATTGAGGCCGTCTTCTTGTCTGTCTTGGATTATGGGGATGTTATCTATTTACACGCCTCTGCCTCCACTCTTACAGTAAACTTCACTCAACTCCACCCTAAGATTTATTAGCGGTGACAGTTATTCTACTCATCATTCATCTTGTATGAAAAGAATGGGTGGGCCTCTCTAACAGAAAGACATGACAGGCATTGGTTTCCATTACTTTATAAAGCTCTTTATGGCAACTTGCCATCATAAGGTAGTCCTACAGTCGCTATTTGACTTGTTCAAGTGATTGGCTAATGCTTCAAGTGCAGTATGCAAAAAATACATTTGGGAAAACTGCTTTTATTTTTTGTGCTGCACACTCTTGCAACAGTTTACAATTAAAACTTAATACAATTGTACATAAAGGTCAATTTAAAGTCTTGATTACAAACTACTCCGCTCTTGAAAGTAACTGTTTTAACTATGTTCTGGTTGTCATCTGGTTGTTTTCTCATTAATTATTACCAGCTGCGACAGCGACGCTGGTATTGTTCTCACCTTGTGAGTCTGTATGTGTGTCATCATGGCAAAATGTGGTCCTGCAGACTGTTCAGCGGACAGATATTGTCACCTTGTGTTGCACCTAGTGTTGCAACTGTGCAAGATGCACTCATGAAACTTTACAGGTCCCAGGAATTGGGGACGGGGCCATTGGCCCCCCCACTTTATGCCCGAACCGGGGGCATTTTAGTTCGTAGTCGGCGCCCGTAGTAAAAGTAAGTAGACATAGTTTGGTTTTACAAAGCGAGGTCTACTTGGCACATAATGCCCACCGGTTGTGACCAGTTCAACATAACTGTGGCTGTTGCTTAATAATTATATTTTCTTGAGTCTTGAAAAAAAAAAAATTGAGGTAAATCTGAAGAATAAGAATAAGCATAACTTCTTCATAGCTTAATCATCTTGTGATCCCTCAGACACTCCAAAATGAATGCACTTTTATAAAACATGACGTTTACCTTCAGGAAGACTGATGTGCTATTTCATACAGCAAACATATAGACCGACATGTAGACTGCCATCTACTAACTAAAAATCACAAGACAAGATATGTCAAGGTCTGGGTGGCTTACCATCTCAAATAAACAACTTTTTGTGGAAAACACTGAATGTGTACAACACAGCTCAACTCACAAACACCTGAGGTTATTATTATTTAATATCATGCTCACATTAATGTGTAGCTGCTGCTGCTGAATGTGATAAGGGCATACTGGCGGTAGTACCATGGTAGAATATCTGCCAGTGGTGCACCTCAGGCAATAACGCTTGATATTCTGTCTCCTCCTGGTTTTAGACCAAATGCTGGACTCACCTTGGGCCCATCAGTTCCAGGAGTTCCAGGCAGACCTCGAGGTCCCTGCAGACCCTGAGAGCCGGCAGCTCCTCTCTCTCCGGGGAAACCACGCTCTCCCTGAACGGCGACACAGCGACAATCAGCACGTCTGACAATCAGTAAATCAAAGATAAGCGAAGTTGAATACAGACTGTCAACTTACTCTGGGTCCAGTAGCACCAGCAGCTCCACCCTCTCCAGGAACACCCTTAAAGGAGAAAAGAAAAGATATATAGGATCAGTATATGACAAATCAAGACATGAAGTACAAGAAGTACTACTATGACTACTACTTAGAGGCGGTGTGAGGTGGATATTTAAAGGATGTATTAAGTTTAAAACACATATTAAAGATAACATGGACCTTGTTATAAACATCTCAATGCTACACTTTTCCATTCGCAGTGATACAGACATGATATGAACGGTAAGATGGCTATTTAATATCAAAATGCTTTTACAGTATGAAACAACATTGCAGGTATCCTCAGAGTTCATTGTTTAATTCATTTTAGAACAGATCTGGAAGAAAATGTTCAGCATCACTGAAATGGCGGAGCAAGGAACTGATTCCTATTAATTTGTATTTAACCTTTATTTATTTATATACTTGTTCTTTTACAGCAATGCCCTGTTAACAGTTTAGTAGAAAAATAGTAGTGCTGTCCGGGCTGGGAGTAAAGGAACCGCCGTATTGTGAAGTATGGCACCATGACAGAACAGTATATTAGTACAGAACTAGTATTTCCACTGAGTTTATGTGACTTTATAAGATATATTTCACCAAAAAAAAAGGTGCACTCACCTGGTCACCAGGCTTGCCTCCCTCACCAGGGGGGCCAGGAGGTCCAGGCAGACCCTGAGCACAGGAGAGAAACAACAAATTAATGTACAATAATAAATTGGCACATGTTGGATAACCCTAAAAAAGGTTGATTTTAGTACAGCCATAGTTAGAGAAACAGCTACATTCATACATAAACTTTATATAAAAGGCAATTTCAGGTAAAAATTTGAGCAGATAGACTCACCTGGAAACCTGAAGGACCAGGCTGTCCTTGTTCTCCTCTCTCTCCAGCACCACCCTAAACACATAATTCATAACCCATAATCACAATCAACTTCTATCATACACTACAATACACTTTGATGTTTAAGATGGTGGGGACATTTTGCTAAATGTGTCATTCTCTGACATCAGTACACAACGTAGGGATAATTTAGGGCTTTATTACATGTTTAGCAAGCTTTCTTTTGTTTAGCTCAATGAATCACAAACTTCAAAACAAGCTGAAAGTCTGTGTCTCAGTGATGCCACATCGTACAATGTCCAGACATTTTGTGTCAAGGACTCTTTTTTCCCCGCCAGACAGAGCTATCGTTGAGACAGTCTGGGAAATGGAGATACCGAGGGTTGCTTCTAAGTGCAGACGGAGAAAAGGGGAAAGATAATATCAGTGTTGAAGCTATATGGAGTGAGATGGGGGAGATAGAGATACGTACGGAGGGGCCGGGGGGTCCAGCAGGGCCAGTTTCTCCATCTTTGCCAGGCAGACCCTGAGTAGTGGAAGGAAGAGAGGGGAGGAGAGGGTGGAAGCAGGACAAATAGATAGACATCAACAGTTAAGCCAAAGGTGATGCTATTAACTAGATAGACATCTGATAATTGAGCTTCTCATGTGGACGCTGAACTACACAAATAATAGTGGATCAATGGTGAGTCACAGTAGAATACAAAACTACCTACTGAAAATAGGTATTATAATAATAATAATGAACACTCAGTCTGCGCTACTTCAGCAGCTACTCTTATTTTGCCAGTTATTAAATACTCTCTTCTTTCTATTGTATATTCCAAAACAGACATTTTTATGTTATGAGTCATTCATTATTTATATGTATTTATATTTTGAAATCAGTTTGTCCAATAATATATTTGGAAACATGGTGGTATCAGCTGAATGGTTTTTGTATTTAGACCCATTTGGATGACTCCAGTATGTTATTAAAAGCAGAAAACATGAATAACTTACTCTCAGACCAGGAGCTCCACCCAGTCCTTTCTCTCCAGACTTGCCAGGCTCACCCTAATCACAACAGAAACAAAATGCAGCAGTTAGTCACAGCGATTCGTTCCATCCTGCATCTATTTTGAGAGCAGAGAGGGTTGAATGTGATGGTGGACAACAAAAGTGGCATAAAACTCTTCAGCAGTACTCCAGGTGTTGTTGAATGTGTCTATTCTTGATTCAGGGACTTATTATGGCTCAAAATCTATTATGTTGAAACAGGTGTTTCTATATAGATAACACCTTTATCTTGTTTACGCATTTACAATTTTTTCTTTTTGTATGATTACTCACAGTTGCTCCCTTGGGTCCGGGGAATCCCATGACGCCAGGCTGTCCGCGGGCTCCCTGTGGGCCGGGGGGTCCTGGGCGACCGTCCTCACCAGAAGATCCCTGGTCAAGAAAAGTCATGTTAATTTATTTACAGAGCACATTTAACAACTATAAATGATGACCGACATGTTTTACAGAGAAATCCAACTAGATAATCTAAGTAGTGCGGAACCTCTGTACTTAATGGTGCCATCAAATGAAACTTGTGACCTTGTGTTTACAACATGGGAAGTCGTGTACACGATATGCCTGGTGTTCAAGTGGTTAAGTCATGAGTACATTGCTGCTAAGCAACGTAAATATTAACATTACTGTCGGAGTCTAGAAGCCACAGAGGCTAACAATTTAGCAAGCTAGCAAGTGGGTAACATAATGCAGGAAATGCAAAGACATAATGACAGAAGAAAAAGATGAGGCCGTTGGGAATATCACCATTTTTCTAAGACCTATTATAAAATTACGAAGAAAAACAACACCCGACTAAAATTACAATATATTCACTTATTATGGACCGAAAAATTAACTTCCATGGCCTCCGCCATTTCCAGCATCAACAAACACGTCACAACTCGTGAACTCGGAGCTTTCAGAAATTTTCCACTTACGAGGTTGTTACTAACACAAGATGGGGGCGTTCATATGGACTGGTCTCGTGAACACGGTAAACACGACCCCATTTGAAGGCACCATATGTTACACCACTTTCGGTGTGGCATAACTTAACGACAGTCTTTTCCTAAACCTAACTAAGTAGTTTTGTTGCGTAAACCTAACTAAGTTGATCTTTTCCTAAAACTAACAAAGTTGTTTCCTGTAAAGAATGAAATGAAAGTTTATTTTGTAAAGATTGGAGCGGAAATTGACGCTGGACATTCGTAGGAAAACGCACGAAAAATGAGGAATAACCTTTCAGAAGATATCATATGAACCGTTGAGAATACGTCGAGTCATGATAACATTTGTGAAGAGTAAAAGGCGGCTGTAAAATGATGAGTCGGATATGAGCTGTAATAAGGGCCAGCCATGGAAAACCCAATCACACTTGGATTTAGACGGGGGATGTGGAGTGGAGAGGAGTAATTGGGTGTGGAGGAGGTGTGGGGTTTAGCAGAGAAATGTCCAGCATGGCCCCAGGATACGCAACAGTTACTCAATTTGTTGAAATGTTCATTGCTCCTAAATAAACCCCACAGGGGTAAACTAGGAAAGCCAGGAAGCAAATAAATAGCTGATATATAAATAATCCCTCAATTATAATCAATCATATGTTCTGACCATATGCCAGTCAGTCACAAAATGAACAGCTTAATCTTTCAATAAACCAGAATGTTTTAAATGAAACACACAGCAAACGTGAACATAATGTTCATGTAGCCAACATAACAAATGTGAAAAAATGCAGCACTAGATGTATGAATGGGCATCAGCTACGTAGATGACTTGGTGACCGTCTACATGAGGAACCAATCAATTGAAAGAGTGAAGAGTTTTGGGGTAAACACTTTAACAGGACTTTCCACTCAGTTAACAAATAATGAACAATAGGAGCCTGTCAAGCAAACACAGGCACAAGTGGATTTGGGAACAATCTACAATCAATCTACAGTGAGTAAGACTCTGTCACTCTAAAAACTAGGACAGTATTAGAAACACAAACAGCACTGGGGATGCGCCCGATAGATAATGGCAGGATAAATCTCCCGCAATTCAATTTGATGAAACCACTTATGAGTCATTACGTGATGAGAGCACATTTGGTAAAATTACAAGCCTCTCCCTGATTGTTTGGCATGTGATGTTTTAAAAAAACAACAACCCTAATGCTGAGTGAGGATACATGCTGCTGTGTGATTACATTCATTGATTTGCAAACACACAACAACCGCATTACAACATGGAAATGTGCACTCACAGAAGGTCCGACTTTGCCTTGAGGACCAGCGTCACCGGGGCGTCCAGTCAGGCCCTGTCAGAGAAAAAAATAGAACCACAGAAGAAATCCACATGAGTCATCAGACACCTCTACGCAAGCACACGCTAAAGAAAGGTGGGAACATATGGCGCCGTGGGAAACTGAATTTACACCTTTGATTGGCCCTGTGTGCAATGAGCAACAGTTCAACGCCTGCTGATGGAAATGGTTACTGATGTTAATGGGATCGGTTCCCTACAGGTGCTTTTTTAAAACTTCCTCTGTGGTGATTGTACACAAATATTAACAACCGCTTGTGCTGCTGTTGGGAAATGAAATAACTCCGGGGGGAAGCACAGAAGCTGTCCAGTGGAAACCATTTATGATTGTTTTCTCAGCTCGAGTTTAGAGATTTCAAATATTTAAAGGGGAACACCACCTATTTCAAACATCTAAGTCTGTTTACAGGTCTTGGGGAGTGCTACTACATAATGTGAAAACTGTTGCGTAAAGCCGTGTTGTGGGTCCAAAGGGAGCTGCAAAAAGTCGGATAAACTGAATCATGTGCCGCTTGAATCAGCGTCAGTTGGGGCCAAAGACTACAAGTTTGAAAGTGAGAACAATCTGGAGATGTAGAGTTTTAAAGAAGCGAGCTTATCAGACCTCTACAGCTCGCTCCTCATCTCTGCTTGAGGCTAATGGTTCGAGGATACTTTATCCGCTACTATCATAACACACCCGAATCTCCGACCGAACTGTCTGTGGTTGAGTTGCATTGTGGGTACTGTAGTGTAGATGGCAGGTTTGACGAGGAAGAAGAATATGTAGAATAAAAAAGATGATATATCTGGTTCATCACTTTTATCTTCTTTTTTTTAAACTGTCTATCGCGAGTCCGACAACATTATAGTGTAATGCTAACCATAATCATAATGCTCGGTGGAATCATTTTAACAGAGAACCAGTGCTGCAAACTGGAACTAGAAAGATGAGGGTGTTTATCAGGCTGGTGGAATTTAATGGAAAAATGCAGCCGGTTGCATTGTAGGTTTCAGTATTTGGAGCAAGGGACTAACACTGAGGATATCAGAAAACATCTTGTAGAGTACTGTTTAGCTGTAAAATGATAAAGTGTGCTCCGGCTTGTGGGCGGTGCTTGGTATTTCCTCAGCTGCCTAGTTTGATTGTTTGATCGGAGTTCGTGAGTGATTGATAGCTGCTCAGAGACGGCTCTGATTGGTTGTTTTCCTCCGGCCTGTGAAATCTTGAAGATGCCATTAGGAGCACCGGACGACACGGAGGCACATGATTTTTTCAGATTGCCTGTCTCATGCACTACTGTCAGGATATAGAGACCGTTTTATAAAAATATATATAATATCAGTATAAATATATATTTAATCATATATGCCCCAGTTCTACCTACTGCTGTTTTAGATGTTAATTTCTGAGTTGAGAAAATCTTCTTACTTCTTAAGATAAATTGACAATTTAAAAACACATTGGATTGCAGATACATGGTTTTCACCGGTATGGTAGACTGAGAATTAAAATACAGCAACAAGTTAGGACTGATTCAGGTCTACAGCTACATAATAGTTTGTTAAATATGACCACAGATTGGATGACACCTGACAGTTCATGTATTGTATTGACACTGACCTGTATAATAATGACACTACCAGGTAACAAAGCATTGTAAGCATGTATTTAAAATGCAAAGACATATTAGAATCCATCTAAAAATCATAGATTATTTCCTTATTTCTGCATGTTTTAGACTATTATGAGTACAAGGGAAGTGCTTACTCTGGCACCGGGCAGACCAGACTCTCCAGGACGGCCGGGGTCACCGTTGGCACCCTTGGGACCACTGGCACCAGAGGGTCCACGCTCACCAGGGGCTCCCTGTGTTGGTAGGAAGAGAGAGAGAAAGAGAGAATAAGACAGGGGTTGGTCACTCAGTCAATCACTGAGGAGGCGACACTTCAATTCTCAAACCCCAGAGAAAATCAGTTTCCCTTTTAACAGTGTGAAGGAGTTTCATTGTCTTGCTGGAGATGAGAAGATTAAAGTCTGGCAGATTCATTTTGGTATAAATGAAATAGTGTTGCGAAGATAATGTTAAGTGAGCTGCTGGCTTTGGTGATACGGGACACGATGGGTTCTGAGCTATGCTGCCATCTTGTGGCCAAAAGATGGAGTTACATGTATCAATCCTGCCTGAAGGTGAGCTTCAGATGAACTGATAAAGAAACAGGAGTGCTGATGAATTTCACTCTTTGCTCTTCACTGATTTATCATATACTCCATTAACTCGTTAGAAAGGGTGCTGATCTGAGTTCAGTGTGAACCTTGGAGAGGGACTTCACTTATTATGCGCCTCATCGAACACATAATATCAGTTTTGTTTGATTTAAAAGTTATTATGAGTTAACGTGGTGAAAAATGATCTTCCAGAGATCATTGTGGACAACTCAGTCAATAAATCTCAATGAAATCTTTTGCCAAAATGATGTTAAGTGCTTCCACTTATTGTTTTCTTTGTCACTGACTAATGACTCTTTTTAGTAATTCCAAAGTATGAGATAGATCTCCACCTCAGTTTTGTGCTTTTAAATGCTAAATATCTACAGTACTGGTGGATAAATTAAAGTTACAGCTATGAAAAATCATAACCTTTGGTCTTTTTCTTTATAAGTGAATATGCCTCTGAACGCCATCATTTTTTTTTTCAGCGGCACATTATGTTGGCAAAATGAACGTTTTACAGTAAGATGCCGTTTTTCATTCATAAAAAACTTTGCAATACAATTTTGTAGAGCTCCTTCTTTTATTATCAAATATTACTGTAAATTATATCTATAACTGGCACAAATCATAATTTCTAGATTTCTAGCCCTTTGAGAAATGCTTGTATTAAATTGAAATGTGTCTTTTTCTGCACACTATTTTGCATTGTTTTGTCAACTTCTTATCCCATCAGGTATTTCATCTATATATTTCTACATGCATAATAATCCAACATATACTGAACTGTTGTCTTTCAACAACTAACACCAGATATTTACTAAATTCAAATGGCCTTTTTGTGTTATTGTCATTACTGCTTGTACTTTAAAGGTGCCTAAAGGTGGAAATATTCAGTTTCGGGGACATTTTGTCCAGTTTGTTGGTTGTCTGTTGGTCATGTGCACAGGATCAACTGCAACTGACAAAAGAAAACTCAGTTCTGCAGAGGCTCACCACCCATAGAGCTTTAAAGTTGTGTGGACGTAGATTGCCAGCTTGAAGCCTAAATAGTGTTGTTACTCTGCTGCAGCAGAATAATGTCAGTTCTCAAATTCGGCAGAGACTTACAATGTAATACGGATTTGTAAGTTGTGATGCCACTACAGTACTCTACAGTACTAGAATAGTGAGAGCCTTATCTTCTCTATGGTTGGATTTGAAGGTTACTGAGTGATTTTTAAGCAGTCCTACAGTATGGGACAATATTGTGATTTAGGTGATTTTGATTAGGCGATTATTTTCTCACTGCAGCGGTCAAAAGCAAATAGAAACCAATGACAACATTGTGCCAAGGCACTGTCAACAGCAATTTCTAAATGCAATATGCAGCAGATGGAATATGTTAATTGTCAGTTTCGCACCCGATTTACACCCGTGACTATTGACGCATAAGCTGCATAAATTTCCTTATCTCTTCCTCCCTCTGCCAGGTCTGTTTCCTCTAAATGCATCCATGTTCATTTTCTCTTTCAGAGCCGATCCTCTGTTCCAACAGCAATAATAATGAGATATCTCAGGAACGAGTGGAACTGTAATGATACTCACTTTGGGACCAGCCAGACCATCTTGACCAGGGAAACCACGATTACCGGGGGATCCCTATACACACAAAACACAAAACACAAAACCAGAGTCAGGTTCATGATTATAACAACATTATCCAAGTCACTGAATCTCATTGTGGTCCTAGAGATGGTTCCTACAGATTCCCAGGTGGTGACCAGCAAAATAAAGTTTCATTCTATTAAAAATTTAATTTGATTGAAATTATACTCATTAAAAATGCAGAAACTAGTTTCACTCTCACCGATATTATCTCCAAATGTGCAATATACACACCTACGCAACTCATCACTTCCACAACTGCGATAAAGACTTTCATGCACAAACTTTGTGGGACAAAACTTTATCGTATTGCGCCACTAAGAGATCTATAACAATGAAAATAGTGGACAACCTTGGTCTACACTGGAGGGAACTTGTTATTCTGTTGTGTTGTCAATTGATTTTAACCAGTTGGATGGTACTCACTCTCTCTCCGGGAGGTCCGAGTGGTCCAGCAGCACCAGCCTCACCCCTGGGTCCTCTCTTGCCTTCTTCTCCTTGAGGGCCGTGAAGTCCCTGAATACCAACCGGTCCCTGGAAACACACACCCGCAACAGACCATATTATTACAGAAAGAAAGAAAGCCTTCATGTGAGGAAACCCTACTTTGGGTTGATATGTTTTGTATTTCTCAGACTACATGATAAACCCTCAGAGGTACTGGGTCCATTCAGATCATTTCATTTGAAGTATTATAATCTGCTAATTTCAAATGTACTTATCTTACAAGTTTGCTATCCACACTTATTATTTGGCTAGATACTGTGGTATCTACGGTACATATCAATGTTTGGATTTCGAACTATCAGGACATACACGAACAAAAGACAACAAAATAAAACTCACGAATTCTCCTTTGGGTCCAGCTTCTCCCTTGAACCCTGGGATACCTGGGTCTCCCTAAACAATAACAGATAGACAGACAGAGAGAGAGAAAGCGGCAGGTTGGTATCATTGTTTTCTGTGCCATGTTATTATTTGGAATTCGATTAAGCAGCAAAGATAAATTGAAAACTGGCACTAAAATTGGACATAAAGTGTTTTCACACAACTCCAATGAATCTCTGGTTAGTGAATGATTGGCTGAGTACATACAGATGTTCCTTTGGGCCCGAGAGGTCCGGTTGCTCCCTGAGGCCCGGGAGGCCCACGAGGTCCAGGGAAACCAGGAGCACCAGCGATACCAGGAGCACCCTGCAGAGGAAGAGACATGACGTCACTCAACCATCCATCTGAATGGATGAAGTCTACAATACATTACCACAGTGATTTTACTGTAAGAGAATAATTATGTCGGTGTAATTTTCATAGTTAATTCTCCTGTGCTCTGTATAAATAAGAAGACACTGACCCATTGTTTGTTAACTGGTGTACATTCTGCACTAAGTATAAAAGCATCAGTGACAACAGTGGCTACAACTGCGATGTTTAACTCAAACTGAGTTGTGCATTGAAGAAGAGTCTCGTCTCAAGTATTCAAGATGTGACAGAAGCTCAAAGGGATTTTGTGCTGTTCATAACGTAACGTAACGTAAATTCGTGAGCCTGGTTGATAGCTCAGGGCTTTTGCCCTTTTCTATCCATAGGCAACCATTGAAGGGAGGAGAGAGGAGATTGAGGAGGAGCCCAGTTGGTGGTAAGGCAGCATAGCCTCTTGAGAATTTTTTTTTTTTTTTCTTATAACAAAATAAAATAAAATAAAATATGGATGAAATGAAAAAACAAAACAAAAAAAAAAACGGGAAAAATAAATAAATAAATGAAAAATAATCCGGCTCTTCATAATTTATGTGCCAGGTCTGGGTGAATACTCGATTCTGATTGGCTACAGCCTACTAAGTAGTTCCAGTGAAACTGTCTATTCACCGTTCAAAATTAATGCGCTGGGTACAACAATAAGCGAGATAATGCCCTTCAAGGTGTCCATAATCACTTAAGATGTAAATGCAAATGTATCAGACATACAAATAGGCATACTAGATCAGTTCTGAAATTGAGTGTATGAGAAAACATCACCTACTGGACAATAGTTAAACAGGGAAATACACAGTAAGTGGTTG